>FIZU01028357.1:0-19298 GCA_900064475.1 Pseudococcus longispinus
TTCGATTATTTTTCACGTCGATTAATCGATTATTCAATTAATCGATTAATAATCGCCCAACACTACCAAAATTTACACTTAGATATGACACTTTATCGAAATGTACTGATATGATTTTTGGCCTCCTGAGATTGTTTCTGATGTTATTTCACCAAAAAAATTTAAAGGAAACTCAAGGCAAGAATTTTGAAAATTTTTGAACCGGGTATGAAAGTGAACGTTTTTTGACCTCCAAAATTCAGTTCTTACAAAAAATTTTAACACAGCTTCGGAGGTCAATTTTACCTCGCTCGATTACGTTGAAAAACTTTGGATTTTAGTCTTACCCCTTCTCCACAGGGATCTTTTTGAGGTTTCAACTCTAAATAACTCCAAAAATTGCATTTTTAATTGAAAAAAAATATATCTGGGTCGAAAAAGTTGCAAAAGTTACAAGATGACCCTTTTAAAAAAAAAAAAAAATCGAAAAAATTTTACATCATGAGTGGGGAAAATTGGAAAGAAAAGAGCATTTTAGTCAAAAAAGTTTTTTTTTCAACTTTTTCCTTAGATATCAAGATAGTATGATTTCATTGGTATTTTTAGACCATCAACTTTTTTTATACTGCAAAGCTCAAAACCATATCTGGGTTTTAAAATCTTTTCCCTTGAAAAGTAAGCTTGTTGTAATTTTTCTTCCGAAATTAGGATTTTTTTCTCGTGTTACCTTCTTTTTACTTCTGATATTTCTACAAAAATTTATAAGTCCTTCATAATATTTTTGCAAGAACTGGACCAAAAAAGGCAGATCCCTCTCCTTTTGCCAAAGTTGGTAAAAAAATCACATTTTGAATTAATCAACCGAGTTGGAAAAAAATAGAAAATTTTGCACAATGCAGTGGCGTAGACAGAATGAAATCATTGGGGGGAGGGTGGTTTATTTTTCGATTTAGAGTGATGGGGGTCGTCCTGAATTACAATTTTTATCTCGAAATAATGGTTGGAAGAGGTGTTCACGTTTTAATTTCAAAGCTTCTCAGGTTTTAAAAAAAAAAAGCTAGTATCTTTCAATAGGTTCAAAATTCGGTAGGTAGTTATAAGATGTTAGACAAAAAAAGCAAAATCTTGTTAAAAATTTATGTTCGACAGAAGAAAATCAGTCCAAAAAACGCATTTTCAATTTAATTTGAAGAAAAACTTCATATTTTTTCTTAATGTGGTGGGGGGGGGGGGGGGGAACCTGTAAAATCTTCATGTAGCTTCGCCACTGGCATTATGAGTTTGAAAATTAAAGTTTACGCAGACTTCCCAAATTTATCAACAAATAATTCTTCAATTTTGATATTCGAGATCAAATTACAAAAAAATCTGCAATATTTCGAAAAATGGGAAATTTTGTATTAACCGAAATTATCAAAAAAAATTAATAAGTTTTTGTAAAAAAATTTCATTGCGAAAAAACTTTAATAAAAGCAGGTGTTCAAAAATACAAATTTTCATACCTAATCATTTTCAAGATTTTTCGAATATGTCAGAAGGCAGTAATGGTGAAAAATTGGGTATTTTTACTTCTCAGCAGTTCGATAATATTGCTTCATTTTGACTCAATTCGAAAATAATGCAGAGGGAATGAAAAAAAAAGGATAACATTTTTCAATGTGTGAAATGAAAGAAGCAGTTCAATTTGACGACGTGATTTTTATTGGTCAACGTCTTTCTTCTCACTAGCTCCTTCAAAAATAGTGAAATTTTCTCTGCTCCCTTGTCCCTCTTTCCATAAATGGAATATTTCGATGGAATCGAGATAAAAATTAGGGAAAACTTAAGAGCTCCGTCTGCTGAAAGTTACATTTACAATTCTCTTTTCATCGATAGTAACAATGTTCTGCAACCTAATACTCTACTGGCACGAATAAGTGTTTCGTATCCGAACGAAAAATTATTTCGAAGAACATTGGAATGCTTTTCACCTGAAATAATCTCCTATTGGCGTTCTATCGAATCGAAGCGCCGAACGCTATTACTACAATTGAAAACGGAGAACTATCAGGAGAAGACAAGTATCGCTAATCAGATTGTCCTATCTCGAAGTAGATACAAATAAAGTACTAGAGCTACGTACAAAATGCAATTTACGACACCCTGCGTATACGTTTTAGTTTGGTAAATTTGAAAATTTACCGGAGGCGTATGGCGGTAGGTACGAGTACAAGTTTCGTTCGTGTCGTCGAATAAGAGAAGGTTTGCATGGTGCTGTTGTGCGCGACAGAGAAACGGAGAGAAAAAGTGAGACGAAATAGAATATAAATCGATAAATTTCAGCATACGCTGTGTATTCGGGATGTGAGTTATGGTATAGACCCAATTACACCGCAAAAGGGTAAAAGGTACCTAAACAATAATGAAAACTTGTAATTGAATTTTTAAGATGAAATATAAGTATAAAGAAAACACACAAAACAGTCGTCGTCTGCGAGATGAACAAAAAGAGACGCTAACGGTTTTTGACGTGTAATCACGAAAACGAGAAGATTCGTCGTCGAAAGTTGAACCGTAAAGTTTTGATTAACATCAAAAAGAAAATTTGGCTTTTTGATTGTCGTCGTCGAGATGATTATTAAACGACTTTTTCTTTCTTTGGCGTCGGAGTCGCAAGGTTTCGCATTTTGTAGCGTGACTTTTTCAAATTGTTTGGACAGGATCGGGTTTTAAAAGAAGGGGTTGATTTTTGCAAATGAAGCGTTTTACTACGGAATCGTTTTTCAACTTTTTTCAAAATTACAAAAACAGTGAAAAAACTCGACTAGGTTGAAAAATTGGTATAAATAAGAAATGTAACCGAGTCTTTTCCTAAATAGGTAGATTAGAAGGGAACCAATGATTCAATGGTGCGCAGAATTAATGATTAAAAATATGATTACCAAAGCACACGAGAATTTGGGCACATGAGTCGAGAATTTAGGAAAGTTTGTAGGAAAGTCTCGAAAGTTTACGTAAAATATTTAGTCGAAAATATCTATGTATCTTTTTGCCAATTCGAATTGTAAAAAACGTTAATTTATTCGATCCAAGTTTTCTTTTGTTTTCCTGCCATAAATAATGCTCGAAAAACAAATCCGACTGTGTTTTCCGAGCATAAAAATTTAGCAACTCGATCAGTTCTGCATGCCAGAAATTTTTCTCTGTAACTCGAGTATTATTTTATTCGCGAATCTTCAGCACCTAGTTTTTTTCCTCCATATTCCGAATCACGACCGTTGTTAAAGAGACTACGGTGCTTATAGTGTTTTGAAATTTAACGACAACGACGGTGAAGTTTATTGAATAACATTTTCAATAATTTCAATGTACGTACATGTAAAACCTATCTTCTTATACTCGTTGCGATGTTATTTCCAAACTGTAGAAATTTAATTTAAATTCACAAAAAAGTGTAGTATCGGCTTTTTTGACAGCAGAAAGAGAAAAGATATAAGGTAACCTTTGTCAAGGTTAATCATGTATTTTAATACTCCATAGAGCAAAATACAATATTCAAGGATTTCGCGAAGGAAAAAATTTCGAAGGATTCGACGAACCGTTTGAAAATTTTGTTTTAAATCAATCTCACGTATTCTTGATTCAAATGTACTCGTACAGCTTGATTCGGTATTCAGTTTAAGTGGTTAGCAAAGGCATGCTACTTTTTTTGAAGAGTTGACATGTGATTTTTCTTTTAGTGCGATATAAACTAAAAGAAAAAATTTTGGGGTCGGGGCCATCAAAAATTGCATTTAAAGAGCAAGCAGGAGGAGGTTGTAGTAAAATTTGTGTCGCAGAAAATGGCCAATTTTCGTAAAAATCTTTGCGTCC
Source organism: Pseudococcus longispinus (assembly GCA_900064475.1). Taxonomy (NCBI): domain Eukaryota; kingdom Metazoa; phylum Arthropoda; class Insecta; order Hemiptera; family Pseudococcidae; genus Pseudococcus; species Pseudococcus longispinus. The sequence goes on from FIZU01028357.1 coordinate 3,832, forward strand.
ACTAGACATAAATTCCTATCTTATAAGAAGAATGATTCCGCAATACTGCAAAATAGGAAAAAAATTGTAGAACAAAAAATACTAAATTTTTTATAATCTACAACTTTTGTTTCAAGTTTTTTGTCGTATCGTGATTTTTTTTACTGCAACGTGATTTTTTTGGGAACACCTGGGTGAAAAAATTTGCCAAATTGACGATACGAAAAAAAGTTTCAAACAAAAGTTGTAGAACGTTGAAAATCAGTAATTTTTTATTCTATAAATTTTTTTCTACCTTGAACTGAGGAAGAGCTGTTCTTCTGAAAATGAAAAAATTCTGTCAAAAAGGCACAAATCGGTCACTTTACGCTATGCAAATTCGATAATTTTGAGATTTTCTTACTTGCAATCTGGAAACTAACTTATGACTAAATTGGCCACCCCTACAAGGTTCAAAAAATGGAAATTTTCGACTTTATACCATTGTTTTTATAAAAATTGACCATTTTTTGCGACACAAATTTCTCGACCGTGCCACTTCTAATTTCAATCGGAAAAGTAATGATAGATTCGAGTTCAGAAGGGTCGAGTTATACGGAAATGATACCAAACATACCCCTGGCTCTTCATGTGTAGAAATAAGGAGATTTCCAATCCCAAAAACCATTTTTGCTCGCCCTCCTAGGGCAATTCTTGATGACACACTTCCCCAAAAGTTTCTTTTTGATTCATAATTGAAGAAAAACCACACATCAGTTCGTGTTTAAAAACAGAATACCCTGATTTTTCTGCTAACCACTTAGACTAATAATTGTTTTTGATTTCTTCGAAAAGTAAATATGCAATTTAATGTACAAGGTGTTTCGTTAGTAGTGCATCGCCTTCAAACCAGAGATGCAGCTACCTAAACTACATAAGTGTATGTATGTTTGCCGACCACAGGATTTGAAGGGACAAAGTTAAGCACTAGTCCTGATAGAAATGTCGTAGCTCCGCTGATAATATCGATGGGCAATTTTTGTTAAAACTTTCTTGTAGAACTTTTCAAACTCTATAAAATGAGTTATATTCATATTTTGCCCAACTCTAAAATTGAAGGAGCTACAATTATTTGAAAATTGGCAGGCTTCATAACTCCTTCAATTTTCAAGCAATGCAAAATTTTGTCAGAGTCATATTTTGTTAAGATTTTTGAGCTCTATAAAACGAGTTGATATTTTTTTGTCCAACTCTAAAATTGAAAACATGAGAGACCATTTTGAAAAAATTTTAAAAGAAAAAATTGAATTTTGAGAAAATAATGTCATTTTTCATATTTTTAATGGTTGTAGCGCCTTCAATTTTAGAGTTATGCTAAAAATTATTAGCCCATTTTGTAGAACTTAAAAAACTCAGCAAAAAATTACTCTTACAAAATTTTGCATAACTTGAAAATTGAAGGAGTTATGAACCCTAAAAATTTTTAAATCATTGTAGCTCCTTCAATTTTAGAGTTGAGCAAAACATGAATATAACTCATTGTTTGCAACATAAAAAGTTCTACTAGAATGTTTTTAAAAAATTGCCTATCCATATTATCAGTTGAATTGTGAGATAACTTTGTCCCTTCAAATCATAGGATCGGCAAACAAGCATACACTTATGTGGTTTGGGTAGCTGCATCTCTGGTTTGAAGGCAATGCACTACTAACAGAACACCCTGTACATATATATTACGAAGATGCGAATGCATTGGAATAATGTGTAATTGGAGAGGTGTCGTCATTATTGACATCGAATTGAATCTAATCTGGACCTAAAAATGTCATTGTGTCCCTGCAATCTTGCCCTTATACAATAATAATTCCTGAATTGAATATAAGTTGTCTATACATATCGTAATTTGGGTATCGGAATAGGTAACTTATGACACACTTCGTCACACGATGACGAGCTCCTTCAATTAGTTGATTCGTATGAAATATTAAACAACGTATGTGACATAGGTTGCATACTTGGAGCGCCAAAGGTACTGAATTATTCTGAATGGTGGTACGTACGTATAAAGTAACCTGTGTTACGCGATGGTGGTGATATTATTTCGATTTTGTTTTAATTTATACATAGCTCGAGGCTAGAAACGTGTAATTTTTTAGCGGTTTTCAACTCGAGGGGTTTTTATAAAATATAGCTCGGTTTGAAGGATACGATAAAAAAAATCTCAACCAGCGAGAAATATTTACTTACGTACATTGTTGTTTGGAATACAAAACCTATTATACGCGTGTGTAAGGGATACGCGCATACTATATTCTTTTTACTTCATCAACGTTGCAACGTCGAGTCGAGAAAACGTAAAAATATACGCCGTCATATTTTCTACCAGTCATCTCGTCCCAAGGAGGAAATTCTATTCGGAGGTATGAGAGCAATGCGAAGAGTATAAAAATTCAACATGTTAAAACCTACATAGTATGCAACCTAGTTTCGAAAAAAAAAAAAGTCTTTTGGTAAACAGCACATAAGCAGCGGTGGATGAAGACGGGCTGGGCAGGGTAATACCGAAGAGCAAGTCCGAATAAACGGTAGCGGCGCTGAAATACGAGGAGAAATTTATTCATCAATCATTTGTTCCATTCATCAAAAAAGTAAATTAGAAAAATACGTCGACGACATTTCGTCAATTGAAACCGACGCTGTTTTCGAATTTTAATTAAAAATTGTCTACGCCGGAGGTCTTCTTATTCGATTGTAAGCATGAGGATTACGCGAGGCGTGAAAAAAAAAAAAAAACGTATGAAGAGTTTAGCTGCGTAAGTAATTCGCGTCATAAAATGTGTGGCTGGTTTTACGAGTAAAGTTTTTCCAAAAGTGCGACAAAAAATTACAATTTACGAGTTCGATTTCGAGGTTTTTTCTGGTTTGGGCTGTTCGGATTTAATGTATTGGTCGAATATCGACGAAGTTGAGAAATACGTTTTTGGTGGGGTTGATTTACTAGAATTTTACTTTTTCGTTGTACGGGTTTTGGTCGTAAAGCTTTTTTGCTAGTTTCATAATCGGGTAATTAGATTGATGGGTTGGGGTTGAGATTTGCAACGCGAAACGAAGGGGTCTTTATCGAGGTTTGTTACCGTGCCGCGTGTCCACGTTGAAATAGAAATAGCTTTTGAATATGTTATAATATAAAAAGACATGCGAAAAATGAATCAATAAGAACGGCGACCCAGTCAGAGGTTTCGCGTGCGATCGAATTAATTATACGGGGTATTTAATATCAGCTCATTTTATAAAAAGTCGGAGAAATGAGTTAAAAATAACCAAGAATTTTTGCATTCGATAAAAAATTTTATGTGACGGGGGTACAAGCCAGTTGCGAGATAAGAAATCATGTTGTTTAGATTTAAGTGGTTCTCAGAATGAAAAATATGCATGCAGTGTGGATTGAAATAGTGTAATTCCTTGGATTAAGTTGATAGGCAATACGTTGATGATTCGTGTTGAAAAGGTTGCAGATTGTTGTTTTGTAGAAGTTTTTTTTTGTAAATTTTAGAGTTAGGTAAAACGGCCTACAACAAAATTTGTCGGGAGTAACGACGTTTTGAAACATCTACCAGGGGTAATGCATAACTTTGCCCCTTCAAATCGTGGAGTCGACAGACATGCATACACTTATAGGGTGTTCCAGTGGCAATGAATCGCCTTCAAACCGGAGATGCAGCTACCCAAACTACATAAGTGCATGCATGTTTGCCGACCTCACGATTTGAAGGGGCGAAGTTATGCACTAGCCCTGGTAGAGGTTTTAAAACGTCGTAGCTCCCCTGATAATATAGATAGGCCCTTTTTTTGGGAACTTTGTTGTAGACCGTTTTACCTAACCCTAAAATTGAAGTAGCTACAATGATTTGAAAATTTGCAGGCTTCATAACTCCTTCAATTTTCAAGTTATGCAAAATTTTGTAAGAGTCATTTTTTGTTGAGCTTTTTGAGCGCTATAAAATGAGTTAATAATTTTTTGCCCAACTTCAAAATTGAAAACATGAGATCATTTTGAAGAATTTTTGAAAAGAAAAAATTTAATTTTAAGAAAATAATGTCACTTTTCATGTTTTTAATGGTTGTAGCTCCTTCAATTTTGGAGCTATGCTTAAAATTATTAGCTCATTTTGTAGAGCTGAAAAAGCTCAAAATAAAATGACTCTTATAAAATCTTGCATAACTTGAAAATTGATGCAGTTATTAGGCCTACAAATTTTCAAATCGTTATAGCTCCTTCGATTTCAAAGTTAGGCAAAACATGAATATAACTCATTTAGTACAGCTCAAAAAGCTCTCCAAAAATGGTTCTTTCAGTATTTTATCCTACTTGCAAATTGAAAGAGTTATAAAGCTTACAAATTTTCAAATCGTTATAGCTCCTTCGATTTCAAAGTTAGGCAAAACATGAATATAACTCATTTGGTACAGCTCAAAAAGCTCTCCAAAAATGGTTCTTTCAGTATTTTATCCTACTTGCAAATTGAAAGAGTTATAAAGCTTACAAATTTTCAAATCGTTATAGCTCCTTCAATTTCAAATTTAGGCAAAACATGACTATAACTCATTTTGTGGAGCTTGAGAAGTCTTTGAAAACAGTTTCAGAAAAATTTTGCCTATCCATTATATGAGCGAAGTTAAGGTGTTCTGAAAAAAATCATCTTGATTAATGCATATTTTTTCCTTGAGATCTTGAGATCGGCAAATATGCATACACTTATGTGTTTTGTGTAGCTGTACCTCTGGTTTGAAGGCGGTGCCACCTACCAGAACGCTCTGTATAGTCAAAACTGTCAAAATTGAGACAAAAACATGATATGCCAGAAATCACCATGAAAAAAAAGTGGTGGTCGACATTTAACACATTTTTTTCAGTATTTTTTGTGTGTAAAATTTGGCAAAAAGAACAAAAGGAATGAAATTTTGGCAAAAAATGCAAATTTTTTTCAGTTGAACAAAATCAAAATTCTGCCGAATCTGACAGAATTGACAAAATGTCTGCAAATCGATATCATTGTTTCAAAATTCGTGTAACGAATAAAAATTTGTGCCAAAATTTGGTATTAATTTTGAATTTTTGGCAAGATGTTGCCAAATTGTCTGCGATCATCTCAATTCTCAACTAGAATGCATTTAATGTTGCATATTTGTCATTTTTAAGGAGTTCCGTTCTTTTTAACGACCACACTGTATGAATAATTTCTCCATTGACGATCTTTAGATGGAAAAAGATGTAGGTGTATGATTAAGGAGGTCTGAAACCATGAAAAACGTGAGAATACTTCATTATTAAAATCAAATACTCGCATTTCTGCGAAATTTTTTGATACGTACTTATAATTTCGGTGTAAAATACTCGTCAACACGGTACGAATACGTATTTAATAAATCCTCGAAAATATACGACCCCGGCAAGTTGGTTTGTAAAAAAAATTTCGAAAATAATTGACGGTACTCGTGGTCTACTCATTATATTTATTACAGGTCGGTTGAAGAATTTCGCTGACGTTGAAAAAAATAAACCAAAAAAAGAAACATTGTATAAGACAACGAAAAAAAATTCTTGTGGCTTGTTCAATGCACGAAGCGTAGGCAAACTCCTTACGTAACTTTTTTTTTCCGCTGTGCAAATAATGATTACTCGTACGAAGCCCGCGGTTGAATTTTTCGGGTCGGACTGTTGAGGCTATGTAGGTTTAAACGATATCGAGGCGAGGTGATAAACGTGTCGAGTATGTTATGCCTATATGACGAGACAACGCAACGTTTGAAGATGTTGACGAGTAATTGGCAATGTTTACAGAGTAATGGTACGACAACGACACGTGCGTATTAAAAAGTCTTTAATTTCGTCGAAGGAACCTTTTTGAAACGAAACCGAGGGAAAAAAGAAGAGAAATACGAAACGAATATTATTCTTTTTCCTAGGAATTTTTTTTTCGTTGCCGTTGCGAACGCCAGACGTGTATAGAAAGGAAAGTAAAAGAATAAAGAAAACATTTACAAACGATAATACGGCTAAGAATTCGTGCTACGATGGCGAAATATTTCGCAGTGGAAAAGAAAATCGTACTCGAATGAAATTTCGTCTGGATGTTTGTGCGTGTGCGAGTACCTACGTAAGTAAAATAAAGCCGCAGCTAGAAAATCAAAGGAAGGCAGAATTTTCCACCGAGTCTGTAAAATCTGCTCTTTGAATGCTGATTTGATATAAAAACAAGATAACATTGTGTTGTGTTTAAACTCGAAACGAAAAAAAAAATGATCCTCGGGTTAATTAAAATTTATACTTATTATTTGTGCGGTATTCGTTTGAAAGAGACAAGTTCAACATTTGCGACTCGAAAATAGTCACTTTAACATATCGAAGGAGGCGTATTCTGCGCGAAATGATTCCGAAAGGATAAAGATTTTATCGCGTGGAAAATAAAGATACGTAGGACATAATTTCGACGACATACGACTATACGGATGTATTTTATTACAACATAAATGACCTAGTGATTTTTGTAAAACAATTTGCGTTGGGTTTTGAAAATATTGGATTTTGCGCGACCATTTCCACTCGTATTTCTTCGGGGGTATCTTGTTTATTGGCTCGTATAGTTGAATTTTTATCATTTCCGAAGTGCTCGGTTGACGAATAACAGAAAGCAAAGAGAAAAGAAGAGAGATACTCTCGATGTTGAATTAATTTCGTCGCGCGAAACAACCAACGAAATTGTACGTGATGGATGAGTTGTTTTGGTATAGTAATTTTGGCCTGCGAACGAATTTCTCGTCCGAAATAATTACTTTTGAGGGGAGGGGGCGAGTAATTTGGAAAAATGTAATTTATCGCCTGGTTTGTTCTTCGAAAAGTTGAAAATTTTTATTCGTTTTAGAAAAACCCGGGCGAAGGTTTTTTTTTCTTTTTTCATATTTTTCAATTACGTACGTTTCGATTATTTGGCTCGAGCAACAAGCGTTTGTAGAACTCGCCGAATATTTCAATTTGAAAGAAAATCCGGCAAAAAAAAAAGGAAATCTAAATTTAAAAATTTATAAAGTGAAATTAAGTTTTTTTTATGCTATAATTATTTATTCGACGGGGTTGCTTTTTTTTTGTCCCTTTGAATGGTGTATTTTCCGGGTGCTCGTTTCACCACACCCGTGATAAAAAGTTGAGGAACAGTGAAATGTTATGTTTTTCTGATTTGCATCAATGATTTTAGATGTATTCGTAGCTGATATTAATTAAATAATGTGATAGAGTCGAATTTCGTGTTTGGAAAATTAACGGTTTTTTGTTCATTCGGTTTGTTAAGATTTTGATACCTCGAATCCAAAAATTTCTCATTTAAATTGAAATTCGTAAAATTTAGAGAAGAATCGTATTCGCCTTCAATTTTTTCAAACTACGAGTATTTCCTTTTATTTTGTAGAAAATTGAAAAAAATATGAAAAATCATTCGTTTTCAAGTTGGAAAATTTTTAGTAAGAAGTATGAAAAACAATTTTTAAAATGGTCATAATATTTGTAAATTATTTATTTATTTTCCTTTATTCAATTTACTGATACCATACTGTGTGTTCTGTTGGAATTTGTGAATATTTCGTTGAATGGTGTAGCAACCTAAACTGAACTCATGTATGAAGGTTTGCCAATTGAAATTGAAGGCGCGATGAAGATTGAAAATAGTCAGTTTTGAAGCTACTTTAATTTTTAAGTTGAGCAAAATTCTCATAAAGGTAAAATTTGTGAGAATTTTTTCCCCTTCAAAATGGGTCAAATAAATTTTGTCCTGCTTCACTTTCGTACAATAATTATTGCATATTTATTCCCGAGAAGGAGCATATTATCGTTTAATAAACTATGTAACGTTGAATAAAAATGTTAAAAATGTGCATATACGTTTCATCTGAAATATTAGTACCATTTTTGGGCTCGTATTTTCCCCTTCAAGGCTTAAAAAGAAACGTATCAAAATGACAAATGTTTATGGTCAATTTTTAGTCCACCGAGAGAAAGGTCAGAAGTGTTCGGAATTTTTTCTTCTCTCTCATAGTTTTCAAATAACTGAGTCTGCCCTTTTTGTGAATTGTATAAATATACAGGGTGCTTCACAAATAAGATACCTTCTGCAAATTCAAGGAGTAGGCAAATCATCGTCATCAGTTCAATAATATATGGTGTCTAAGATCCTTCAAATCGCTGGATCAAAAATATTTTTTGCTCGACGATTTTGTAAAAATAAGCGAGTAAAGAAATATGGCATTTTTAGCATTTGAGAAAAGAGTAACTTTTTTTTTTACTCACGAGATACTTTCTCAAGTGTGGTAGTTTGCCTTGAAAAAATTTCGAATGAAAATTTCTGCGAAAATAATGCAATTTAGGAATTTTTTCAAACTTTTTTGGAACATTTTGTAGGTGATTGTCTTCTTTTGGAAGCTATCTCGATGAGTGATGGTATCAAAAAAATATTAAAAAAATGCCTCTTCGAATGCAGCAGACTGCGACTTTCTATTTTTCTCGATTATGAGCCATAATATTATAAAAAATTGAAAAAAGTACGAATTAAAATTTTTCAAATTAGAATAAGTATTTGTACCATCGAAATATAGAATACAGACAAATAGTCATATTTGTACTCAGATAGGGTTGCATACGTGCTTGATTTCAGGCATTACTTCAATAATAATACACCTTGTATAGGCAACTTATGACACATCGGTGTAGATTAATTTCCAGGCTGAGCTGGCCCCTTGTATGAAGATGTATAGGCAACTTATACATCGCCTGCGTTCAAATAGTGGCAATTATTACGCATATGTGTGAATTAAATTGCCTATTCGTGTTTCTTCGAGGTGTCGGATTATTTCTAAATCACTCTGCGTGAAAAATCTTTTTTATATTTTTGAATAATTTTAATAGACCAACGTACTAAAATGATATTTGGCCAAAAATGGGTGTTTTGGAAGCTAACTCAATAAATGAAGGTATCAAAAAATTTGAAACTAATGCCCCTTCCAATGTTATAGACTGCAAATTTTTACTTCTCGCGATTGTAACAAAAATTGAAAAATTTTCTAACGAGAATAAGACGTATTTTTGCCCCTGTAATATGAAATAAGGACAAATATTCATACTTGTAATCACATTGGGTTGCATACTTGCTGCGATGAAGGCACTCATCACTAATAAAGCACCCTGTATAGGCAACTTTTGATGCATCTACGCAGATTGATCCCGCAGTCAGGCAATCTGGCCCCTTGTATGAACATGTGTAGGCAACTTATACACCTCCTGCGTTCAAATGGTTGCAATTATTACGCATAAGTGTAGATTAAATTGTCTATTCGCGTTTTTTTCGAGGCGCCAGATTTTTTCTAAATCACTCTGTACGTAAAAATTTCAACATTTTTCTACGTTTTTGAGTGATTTCGATCTAGCAAAATATCAAAATAATATTTTGCCAAAAAATAGGTGTTTTAGAAGGTAACTCGATGAACGAAGGTATCAAAAATCTGAAACTTATGCCCTTTCCCAAAAATTGAAAAATTTTCTAATGAGAATAAGACGTATTTGTGCCTCTGTAAAATAAAATAAGGACAAATATTCCCACTTGTTATCAGGCTGGGTTGCATGCGCGCTGCGATGAAGGCATTCGTCATTAATAAAACACCTTGTATAGGCAACTTATGGCACATGTACGTGCGAGTAGATTGATCTCAGGCAAATCTGGCTCCTTGTATCAACATATATAGGCAACTTATACACCTCCTGCGTTCAAATGGTTGCAATTATTACGCATACGTGTAGATTAAATTGCCTATTCGCGTTTCTTCAAGGCATCAGATTTTTTCTAAATCACTTTGTACGTAAAAATTTCAACATTTTTCCACGTTTTCGAGTGATTTCGATCTAGCAAAATATAAAAATAATATTTCGCTAAAAAAAAAAAATACCGAAACATGATTTCTTCTCGAACCGGGGGGAACCGAGGCGAAATATGCGATATTAACAAACTCGACAGCAGCTCAGACCTAGGAAACCGTTCGTATATTCCAAACATGGGGAAAAATTCACTTTTCGGATGCTTGGAATTGTGTAAACAGGCGTACGTTCTACTACACCGTATATACGCATATGTACATCGGGAGAAATATGAAAACAATGCGCCGTCGAGCCTTATACAAAAACACATATTTAGGTACATCGTCGTATCATGCAGGGCGATATTCGAGCGATACGTAGACGTACGTAACGTCGTGCGGTAAAAACTCGAACCTTTAAAATAGTTGACGTTCTTTAGCATATACCTACATCTACTCGCGTAAAACAATACTTGTAAAAAAAAAATGTCGAGCAATATGTATCTACGCCTTGCACATATAGAAAAAGTTTGAAAATTTATATTTCGCTTCAACGAACATCGAAACAAGCATCGCAACGTTGCAAGGGTGAAAAAAAAGCGCAAACTACACGTGCATTTTTATAATCATCGCCCCTGCTCCGTTCTTAGGCTCGCAGAAGGACTTCGTTGTAAAAAAAACTCGTGTTTACAAACATTTCGACGGTATTTTCGCGGCAACGTCGAAGGTTTTTTCCGCAGGGAAGCTGGTACGAGATGAGGGCGAAAGTACCACCGTAGATACGGGTTTTTGGGGGGAGGGGCGAATCAGTCTACGTGGGCTAGATAGATTCGTCGGTTAAATATTCAATATTTAATAAATAATAAATACCCGCAGGTTGCAGCGTATTTAATTCACGATAGTCTGAAATTTGAACGATATGGTCGACCTATTGGGAATTTAAAGGTTTCGACGACGAAATCCTCCCCGTATACCGCCCTGCATGCCGCCGCGCAGACTAATTGTACATTCTGTCTGATCATAAACAACCATCTAAGGCCAGAAACTTGAGCTCGAATGACGATGCAGATAAGTGTAACGACAACGATAGCCCAGATTTTCGTACGAAAGGGGCGAATGATGGGGAGAGATTTATGTACATGCTGGAACGTGTCGTGATGTGGAGAATTTTTCAACCAACGATCAGCTTTCACGTGATAATGAAGACGAATTCGAATTCGAGTTGAGAGTATTTTTTTTTCCTGGTTGAGATTTTTTTTAAAGAGCTTTTGAATTGGGTTTATTTTATTTTTCGGCGATTTTTTTTCGACACGTGATCGATATTGCGAACAATTGGAAATAATTTTCAATTGCGATGTCGACGTTTGATTAATTTTGGCCGAGATGGAAATTTGGTACGAATTTCAGCACGTGCTCGATTTCGTATGAAAATAATTCCGATTCGGAAACATTGTCGAACTACTTTTCCTTATTCAAGGCGAATTTTTCAAGGAAAAAATGGCTTAGAAACGACGTTATTTCATAACATCGATTTTTTTCTCACCACGTATTGAAACGAAAATGTATAAAACCGATGCTCTATTTTTTCTAACAAGCTTAAATCGTCTGATTTCAGATTTCGTTGGATTGGTTCGAAGTTGGCATTCATCCGGATCCGAAATTAGCAGATATTTCCATCTCACGTCACGAATGCCAAAAAAATAAGGTTCGTGGCGCCAAATTGTAACCTCGATTAAATATGGCAGAATTTTCACAACTGTATCTCACGATGGAACAAACCCCTCGAAAGATAGGTTAGAAATACCGAATGTGAAAATTTTGCCAGCATTTTCATCAATCAAAAGCAAAAAGTAGCAGCGTTTCGAATCGTTCGAAGTGCATGGAGCAAGCAACGTGCGATAGGAAAACGCCTCGAACTAGGTGACAATCGAGTGCAAAAATACGTATGAAAAATATCGTACTTACTTTTTTTTTCGAGCTTATGTATGGTTTCGATTATGACCGTGAACGACGACGACGATGACGACGACGAGACGAAGTTTTGTTTATACGCGAAGATACGGAAACAAGAAAGAAGAAAAAAAAATCGATCAAAATGTGATATTTCAACGTGAAAAAAAAAAGTCGAAAAAAAAACGATGAAAAAAACGAAAAAACGAAAACAAAATTAAAACGAAAAACGGAAAAAAGTGTAAAAAAACCAAAAAGACGAAGGGAAAAAAAGAGAGAAAAGGTGGAGAAAAAGAGAAAGTAAATTCAGGAATAGCGTAAAAGAAAGTGAATTTTACGTTTTATGCGATCCCATTGATAGTTTGAACACCGACTACGACGTTTTAAAACGATCTGACGTTTATCCAGCGCCAAATATACCTCGGTTTTAAAGTTTTCATAGTGGAACGCCTGCGCCGCTTTAGTGTCTCAACCCATCGTACGTTCGACGAAGGCGCGCGAGGCGTTCGTCGTTTCTCGGGCATATTCTCCCCGATGCCCGTCTCGCCCTCGGGGCCCTTTCGACCCGCCTTCGTATCTGTGTGTGTGCCGTGTTCGGTACGTACGTGTGTGGCGCGGGTGGGGGTGTGTAGAGAAAAAGCTCTTCCTCGTATAGTATCGCGTAAGGTTCTTATATAAGCAGTATTATCAGTATATCAAAGATATCGATTCTAAATTAACGAACAGGGACCAAATTTGGGCGCCGTTTTAGAAATGGTCGAAGAATAAATACGACGTGTGCGGCGGGTATCGGCGTCCGCGCCTTGCGGCCACCGCCGTAGTAATTTTCGTAGGGGTGGGGGGTGTGAAGGCCGCGCGAGTGGCGGCAGGAACAGTCATTCGGCTGTTTTTCCTTCTAATTACGATAATTGTGAGGGGTGGTGGCGGGACGGGGCGGTGGGTAGCGGGTGGAAAAAAAATACATATATATGACGAAAAGCTTTAATATGTTTTTACGCGAGTCTCAGTCGAGTATATCGGGTGCCGATTTCGTTCGACTCGGGTATTCTACTGACCTTTGATTGTTTAAGGTCGTTTATGAAAGAGGCGAAACTAGTAATCCGAGATAAATGGTTCGAGCCGTCACATTTTTACCCGAACAATATTTTTTTTTCCAAGGAGCGGTTTTTTCTTCGTACCGCGACCCCCGAGCGTCATCTTGGGTTTCAAAAGCACCCGCATAAAAGCTTGTGATCATTTGTACTGTAGTTTCGAATGTTTCCTATGCGTCTTTCCACCCTTCTTGTCTTTTTTTTTCTGGAGGATCTTCTCGCTTTGACGAAATACGTCTTTTTCTTTTGTTTTAATACGGACTTTTGAGCTTTTTCGCGGTATTAATTATAATGCGGGAGGGGGTGAAAGGAGACTGAGGCGAGATGTTTGGTCGTTTATCACCTAGTATACGATTTCGTACAAAGATATTGTAATTTTTTCCAAAGCAAGAGGGCACAATGGCGATGGCGAGTTGTATGATAATGAAGCTACGTAGTGCGGTGTATTATCTCTTGTCGCGTGTATGAATTAAAAAGAAAAACCCTCGTATCTTTGCCGGCGCTTATATACTTGACTTTATAATCTTACAAATCCACTTATAGTGAAGTTTAACTTAACGCTTGTCGTCATCTTTAAATAGCGTCGCTGGTTTAATCAACTATTTAACATATTTCCAGTATACGCGTTGTAATCGCATCGACGACGAGTCGATTCTTCTATTCGGCGAGAGGTTTCGTCGGAGGTTTTTTTTTTATTGACGTTTTAGTAACGTCGTCGACGTTGTCGAGGGGTTTTTTTCGTTTTTTTTTTCTTTAGAAGGGTAAATTGTCGTATGGTATGAGAGTTTTATTTACGTTATAATTAGATGGAAATGTGGAAAGGTTTTTTATTTTTTTGTTTTATTCGCTGCGAACGAATTGCAAGGGTTGATTTTGGATACGATGGGGTTTGGTATTGGCCCGTTTATGGCTTGTGGTCGGTATAGGTATGAGAAAGATATAACCGCGAAATGAGGTGTCTTCTGAGGCAGCAGCAGGATGAAATGAAAGAGGGGAGTGATGCTAAACTGTAAACAGTACCGAAGATCGTGTGTATATCTGGAAGGGTGGAAGCAAGTTTGAAAATGTGTATGAGTTTTGCTAATTTGGACATGTTTATGTTTTATGGGCCGAAAGGGAGGTTGGAATTTTTTTTTGTTACGATTAACTTGAAAATTTTCAAAGATTCAGATTTTTTTGACTTGGAAAAGTTCGGGGATATTGGCAAAAGGCATGTAGTACAATTGTACCGACATCAGGATGCTTTGAAAAAAACATAGGTATATTCTGGATTTTGACCAAATGCAAAGAAATGACTCATTTTGAGCTGGACATCCACAATAAAAAAATTTTCGACCCCTAGCTCAAAGGATGACGCAGCTGGGGGTGCTCAAAGTGGTGTCATTTTTGAAAAGAAGTTTTTTGTAATCTATGAGTAATTCTTTACGTGCGTGATACCTTGGCCAAATTCATAAAAAAAGTGCAATTCGAGTTTCTACTCCTCCCTACGCCTTTGACCTTGAAATTGGATACTTCTTATTGCCCTCTACCAGGGAGTTGAAAATTTGCAGGTCAATGTTGAAAAATAGAGATTTTTGAATTGCAAAAAAATAAAATATCCTCTGCTTGGTACCAAAAGTGAACCTAATAGACTCCCATTGAAGCAAAAAATACTATTAAGTAGTATTCAGATTTTTAAAAAAAAATGTTTATTGCGTTGCTGCCAAATTTTAATTTTTATAAATAATTTATTATGAAAAATATGTAAATTTTCCCCAATTTTTCATGTACGTACATAACTACATACTGTCTCATAATCATATGATAACGTTTTTCCACTTTCACTTCACCTCCTCCCTCCCTCCTCCGCCAAGAATGAGTTTGCTTTTGAGGAAAATTGATTCTAATCAATATTTCAGTTTCCTAAGTGACGTAAATAGGTAAATTGAAAATTGATTTTTAAAGAATTTCATGATATTTTCAATCATCAAAGTGAGGTTTTAACAATGCAAGTACGACACGTATATGTATTATTACATCGAGATATTTTTATTGTGACATGTTTTAGGTTGAAACTCTGCTATGCGTATTTTCAACCTCTCCGACCCCTTTGAAGTAAAGTTATGGGTCGTTAAACTCGGGTAAAATTGAAAAAGAAAAACAATGTTTTATAGTTGGGTGGGGGGTAAGTAATTCTGATTTGTGCGTCTATTTTTTTGGTCGGTTTTTTGTCCAAATTTTTTCTCATTTTTTCGTCAAGTTTTTTTCCACTTTACAGTATTTTTTTAGAGTTTTAAAATTATATATTTTGCTAACCAAATGACTTTTTGCAGTGGCGCACCCAGGATTTTCTTTTGGAAGGGGCTCGACAGTGACGTATTTAGGAGAAAAAAATCCAGGAAGTTAGGACTCTCCCTCGGTGATCGAAAGGGGGGGATGACGAAATTTCAGCTTTCGATGCCTTTTTCTGCAAAAAATTTCGTTATTTTGTCAAAATAATGGATATTCGGATTAATTGACATGGATATGTCTAATGGCTGGGGTCAATCCTGAAAAAGTGTCCAAATTTTGTGTCCAAATTTTTTGTCCCAATTT
>FIZU01028358.1:0-52021 GCA_900064475.1 Pseudococcus longispinus
AAATGGAAAATTGATCAAATATGCTCCAAAAAACTTGAAAATAGTGAAATATTCTCTAAAAACGCAAAATATTCCCTAAAAATGCCTAAAATATGCTATTATATGCGCTCAAAGGTCAAATATGCGAAAATATGCTCTAACAAGTTTGTTTCATTTTACTGGAAATTTTCTGAAACGTAAAGATAACTTGAAAATTCCCTATCTAGTATTCAACAGAAAAACATGTTATAGCATGAAAATCCGAGCCCTGCTTATGTGGTTTGGGTAGCTGCTTCTCTGGTTTGTAGGCAACGCACTCCTACCATGAACACCCTGTACATGCCTACTTGCTATGATTGTATTTTTTATGCAAATTTCGTTCTGTTTGCAGCTTTTGTCATCAATATTGGAAAACCCAAGTAGCGAGTACACGCTGCTAAACGCTCTTTCCAGTATTTCCACATTGAGCACGAATACTTCTCGAATTAGCGAGCTGATTACTCATTTCAATGGAATCCAAAATTTACTCTCCATCTGCGCGCATCAGGCTTCGTCTGTGAATGTGCGAACCGCAGCTTTACGTACTTTGGCGGCGGTTTGTCAAAATTCAGTCAGCATTCGGCAATTAGAAAAGGTATCTAACTAATTAACTATCTGTTTATTTTTTTACGCGATTTAGCGAATATTACAATAACTCGATAATTTAATCGTAGGCTGGAGGAATTGAGATACTTTCGAGGTTACTTTCGAACGAAGATACGACAGAAAACGAACGATTAGAAGTTGTAGCTGTTCTAGTCCAAATCACCGCTCCGTGGATTGAAGATGGTCACGTTATCAAAGGATTGGTGTATCATTTGTATCCGATAATCGAATCATTAACACGTAAGTGGACTTCCACCGTCCATCTAATCATTCAAAACGATATCAAAATTGGCTCCGAATAATTCACGCCACGCGATTGATATCTAAACCTATCTAATCGATCTTGACATAACCTAACCTAACAATTCATCGTTTTTATTCGTAGGATTAATAGAACAATGCGAATCCTGCGAAACCCTTCTTCTATCATCGGCCGCATTGGCAAATATCACTTTCATCGAACCTCAAGCGGTATTCGTCTTGCTGCAAATTGACACAGCGAGATGTCTCTTAACAGCAGTGCGAAATTTAGGTGTCCGAGCTTCGGTATTTCTTCAAGAACAAGTCGCCACATTGATAGCAAACATGGCCGCAGTACCTGAAACCAGACCACACTTAGCACAACATCGAGCTGTGGGTGCTTTACTATGTTTCCTGCAGGTTAAACATTCTCCAATTCAAACAGCTGCTGAAATTGCTGCTGCTGAACGTCTACAGCATAAATCAGCTATAGCTTTATCCAGGTTAGAAAACAAAAGTACACGTTTTAATCGTCATATTGTCTATATCACCTCGTGTTAGGTAGGTATATGTATGTGTTAAAACGTGATGTAAAAATTCGCAGATTATGCACTAATCCAGAAATAGCCAAACAAGTTATCGAATTACAAGGTGTCACGCGATTAGTAAGATTATGTCGGGAAGAACGTGAAAGAAATTATAGCGATGGCGTATTAGTCGCTTGTTTGGTAAGCGAATTTCACTTGTATAATATCTGTACGAGGAAAGGAATAAAAGAATGTATAATATTAATCTCGACACTCGACAGTAAACGTATCTATAACAAGTAAATCTAGTTTACAGCACCTTTTTGTATTATTACATATTTTAATTACTGTCCTTTTCTCGTTGGCAGGCTTCTTTACGTAAAATTACGGCTATTTGCGGAAACGACGTGATTGATAAACTTAATGCCAAAGAATTAGTCGAACCCAGATTGGTCGATTCGTTTCTTTTATATTCATCCAGACAAGAAAGTTACGTCTAGATAAATCGTAGATGTTTACATTTTAAAGAATATTATACGTTTAGATACAGATACCTATGTATTATTGTTTTGTACACGTATTTATTCGTCTTTGAATTAACTGTTTATTTATGTAATATGTATAATTCTTCGATGCTATTATAGTGTGCCATATTTTATTTTTACATTTACAATTATATATGTTTTTTTTTCCGAAAAAATCAACTATATCTCAGTGTTTTATTTAGCGTTGGAGTTTTTTTTTCCAAAAGATAATAAAAAACCTAGCGGCGTAGTCTGAAAGCTTTCAAAAATTTGATTGCATATTCGTGATTAGCGATTTCAAATCTATCTACAGCCAAAATTTCAGCCTCCTAGGTGTATATTTCGTGAAGTGATTTATTTTTTGTCAACTTTGGGTCACTGCGGATGACTAAAAAAAAATGTACACCTAAGAGGCTGAATTTTTAGTAGTAGGTATATTTGAGGTCGCTGATCACGAATGTGCACTCGGTTTTAAGATCGGTGCATTATTTTATGAGATATTGGACTTTTTGCTATCGTAACTTGGTGTTAATTAACATGCAATATCTCGTCAAATACCTAATACATAAATCTCATCCGAGGACACATTCGTGATCGACTGATCACTGATCTATCTACAGCCAAAAAATCAGCCGTACAGGTGCGTACTTTTTTTTTGTGTGATCCATTATGTCGCAAATATGGCAAAAAAAATTGAAATTGAAAAATTAACGAATTTTTACGTTTTTTTATGTGGTTTTCGACTAATTTGAGATCCCTGATCACGAATTTCATATTCGGTTTGCATGATCTGCTCTCCTTCTGTTAAGAAAGGCATTTTTGAGATAAAAATTGGCCATATCTCTCGAAAAAAGATCGAGATCGAAAAATGAACACCGAATTCGGTATCATCAACCTCGGAATAGTAAATGACCAAAATTTTCGAAAATTGTCAAAAATCGAAAAAAAAAACGTTTTGTATCTTACGATCATTTTGAGTGAAAAAATAATTTAAAATTATGATTACCGCAATTAATAAGAATGAAATTGGCGAAAATTTTCGTGATAAATGGCTATTTCTGCATTAATTATTAATTAAATCGTGAAAATAAAAGCGCCAATGGATTCCTCGCATCAAAAAACCATAAATTTGACTCTTCGTACGGCCATTTTGAGTGAAATAACAAAACAAACATTTAAAAAATATTTTACAAACGCCTTGAAGAGTATGCAGCCAAACTTACTTCGGTGCAGGGGTTGTATAATCACACGTTTGAAAATTGTCCCGAAATTCATGTCTGTGGGTGATGGATCTGAGTTTCAGGACAATTTTCAAAAGTGTGATTATGCAATTCCTGCACCGAAGTAAGTTTGGCTGCATATCACACAAATCGTTTTTAAAACATTTTTTCATAATTTTAATCTCTATTTTTGCAGGCTGAATTTTTATTCCCTGAAGATAAATTGGGATGCTGAATGAGTATTTTGAAGCATTCCTCATTGATGTTTTGCATCAGAGGTGCTGAGTAACAGAGATGGACAGATCGCAGAAAAAAAACAGATCAAGATCGCGATCTTTGATCTTATCTTGTCGAAAATTTGGTGATCTGATCTTTTTCCTAAAAAAAAAAAGATTGCGAAAAAGATCAAAATGATGGCGGCACTGACCACTGAATTTGGGATCAGTGAACTGAAAATTAAAACAAGGGTTTCGCTTCAAGATATCGAATTTGCTCGATCTGATTTGAATTTTTTTTTGATCTGCCCATCTCTGATGAGTAATTTGCAGCATTGCTCATTGATCTTCTGTATCAGAGGTGTTGCGCATGCATGATTTGCAGTTTTGCTCATTGCACTTTGCGTCTGAGGTGCTACATAAGTGAAGGGATGTTAAATGAGAAATTCACGTCATTCATGTACGAGTACAACGTACCACTTAAAATCTGATTCGTGATCGATCTAAAATTGATACTGTCCTATCGTTCGGTATCAAATTTTACAATTCCGCACCTATATACAAACAGACAAAATCTTGCGAGTGATTTCAAAATTCCTGCTCATTTCAAGATTTAAAAACAACCACCAGGTAAGCTTCAATCATCACTTTCACATAAATCCGCATCGTCGAACCATGAATTACCCAGCTCACATTCCTGATCCAACTTCGACCTTCATACACCAATAAAACCACGCCACATTCGGTTTATACATTTTTTTTTAAACATTTTCGAAAACAATATAAACTAATCATACAACAATATCAATAACTGTATAAAATTATACATACAAATAGGAAAATATACGTAAGATAAATACTAAAATTTAATGATAAAATGTAAAATGAACTTCAATTAAGGCACCTGCATAGTAGGAAAAACCCTCGTTAAATTTTTACATTTCGAATATTATGTAGTAATCGAGAACAAGAACACGGCAAAAAATCTACGTAAAAAAATCATATCCGCCTCACAGTCAAAATCCAACTGGAAAAATTTTGCATTATCGATTTCCGTATAAAAAAGTACATCTACCAAAAAACAAAAACAAAAAAAAAACACTGACGAATCTGGTTTAGCTCGTTATATCGATAAAATACACTCTCGGACTTGACATACATATGTAATAAATCTTACAAAATAAGACGTTAAGCTTTTTTTTTCGTTAAATAGTAAAATTAAACGCGACAATCTTACGATAAAAAAATCTCTCCCATTCGTAATTAAACAGCAGAACACACCGAATAGCGAAGCAGGTGACGCCTAAGCGTAGATTATGCCATTAATTAATTAAAACTAAGGTAAAACAACAACCTGTTAACAATATAAAATATTTATAATATATTTTTAAAAATACGTATCGACAAAGAAATAATAAGATTGAACAAGTGTAAAAATTAAACAAAAAACCCTTCTCGATTTAACCGAATTCAAATGGCACCTTTTTTTTTTTAGTATGCGAATATATAAAATGGAAATTTGCCATCGTTACCCTGCTGGAGGGATTCGCTAAAATCCACCATACAACTTCGTCTCCATTCGCGATAAACGTCGTATAAATAATTTATAATTTTCATTAATCGCGTATAAACAAAGGAAAAAAAATACACGAATAAGAAATAAAAAAGAAGAAAAAAAAAACAGAAATCCCATAACCCCGAAAAAGAAGAAAAAACAGCTTATCGTCTATAGAATGATTAAATTATATACAAATAGACATTTATAGATACAAAATTTCTCCTTTCAACGAGAAAGAAAATAAGAAAGAAATTCTATCACGACTAGACTAACGATGTTAAAAGAGTCTTCAACGCATGCTTTCCGATTAAAAAACAACGAATTATTATTCGGCTACATAAAAACTATGTAATTAATACGCAGGGTAATCCTAAACTAACTTTTACCCTGTTTACGTCGAAAATTTACGTTTTTTTCGCTACTGATTGAAAAAAAAACGAGCGAAAAAATAATATCTTAATTTAATACGTTACTTTTTTCAAAAGAACCTCGACTACTTCGTTTGGAAGAGGAAAAACAAGATGAAGTTATCCATTTAAAATAAATAAAAATTCGCATAGTCGAAGTATTTGGAATAAATACGTAAAAAAATGACTCCGAAACGAAAAAATTTTCATTCCATTAATAAAATTTATCTCGATACGAATCGTAAAAATAAATTTAGCACGACCGAGCTTAAATTTTATGCGAATTACGTGGGTAGATAAAGAAAGAGAAAAATTACACATTAAGAACGCGGTCATAGAAAAAGTTTTTACGTCCAATGTTGCCAATAAAAAACCAAAAATTTTCGGTTGTTTTCGCCAATTTTTAAGTCTAAATTAATAGTAAAATAAATAAATATTCATCTTATACGAAAACACAAAAAAGAAATCATCAAAGTCACTCCAGTTTGTTAATTCGAAAAAAGAAAAAAATCTTATCATAAAATAATTTGAAAACCTCGTCACGCCATATTTAGTCTTTTTTTTTTGTATTTCTTGTCAAATTCTCGCAGTAGTCGCGTTATATTTCGGAAAATTGCCATAATTTATTGCATTATTGATAAACATTGCGAATTCGAGCTTCTCGACGCATTACATACGTTGAACGAGTTTCGCAATCGTCAAATTTCCGCTAATTTGGGTTTCTCGAGATCGAAATTCACGTGTAGGTTTTTACTCGTCGTCTTGATCGATGGTTTGGCTGCGAACACGAAAAAATCTCGGTTAATTATCATTCAAAATCAACGCATTGGAGGCAGTACAGTGACTCAAGAGTTGAATTACGACACCGATGCATCAACGTTTACTCAAACTCATACATACTTTTCGTTCCATTCGGCAACGAAGAACTAAAATCATTACTCATCGAATCAGCTCGTTTTCTGTTATCATTTTGCACCGACATGGGAACCGAACCGACAGAAAACTGTCTTCTTCTTGGATTACGTTCCCAGCTTGAACTTTCCGATACACTACGATTACGTTGGAATCTTTTCTGTCTGCCGATATTGTGTCTCATTTGATCTTCGATAGGCTGCAAAAAAAAACAACGATACTCATTAATCATCAGTTAGGCTAGATTTATAAAAAAAATACATCCAATCAAATCAGCCATTTGTCGCTTGGTCTACTTCAAACCCCATTCATGTCATGAAACGGTGTTAGCGAATCCGAGCTTTAATTTAGCACTATTTCGTCTCGTAACCAATCATTACAATAGATTGATACGTTTCCGGTATTCGTGCAAATCCCTAAACCCTTCCTTCCCAATAAATTAAACTCACCGTTGATACAACATAATGTACAAACTATCACGTTTTTTACACTCGTGTCAATTCGAACAAGGCACATCTTCGATATCGTTGCTGTTTTCAATAACCACGACGTTATCTCCTCTAATTTCATCGACATAGATTTCCTTCGTTAAAAAGTGTCCTTCGGGTTCACCTTCCATTAACGTTTCGACCAATTCGTCAAAATGGCCGCTATTTGTTTCTTCGCTCGTCCCAACGTCATCATCTTCTAATCTTTCGACAATGCAATACGATCTAGTAACACGTTTCACCGAAGCTAAAGATATACCGCAAGCTTCGGCGGTGAGGAGCTGAGCTTGATTGAAAATCAATTTACGAGGATTCGCTGCCAGCTTTTTGAAAAACGAATACACGTTGAAAACGATGCTTTTCTTTTGCAGTATTAAATTCTGCTTGTCGGTGCTGGTCTTTTTAATGCATTCGTTCAATACGACCTTCGCCGGTTTCTTGCCATCGGTTATCAATCTTTTTGGTGGCTTCTTTTTGGTCGTCGATGGTTTCACGTTGGTTGGATGGTTTTCATTGAAATGGATCCGTTCTTCTTGGTCGAATTCTGCTACGATTATGTTATCCATGGCGATGTTTGTAAAAGGATTTTCCGATCGAAATACGTTACACGCCGATAAGATACGTTACGATATCGAAACTGACGCGAGTGCGATGATCGATACAAAACGATTATAGTAATTTACTCAACATTTTGTTTCACGAAGGTGCATAAATTGAGCAAATAAATTATAGTAATTATTGACAAATAGTTACAAATTAAACAAAATCATTAACTCAACTGAAAAGAGAAAGAGAAGTTCGACCAGACAAAGACAGAAATATGTCAAAACGTGGAAGAGGCGAGTAGAAAACGAAAATTGCCGAATGCACGCGATCATCGTGTAACACAGCGCTCTCTACGCGGTAAAAAAGGAACTACTAATGGCGCATGCGCAACGCTTTATTTCGCTGCACATGTGCAACATTCCACAGATAAAATGTTGTAAACAATTAAATATTTTCAATTCGTTGACGAAATTTTAGGCATTTTTTGCTTGGCATTTGGGAATCGAAATTATTCGAGAATTTAACGAAATGCTTTAAAAAATTAAATTTTCGAGCCTAAAATCACTTGACGACTTCGCGTTAACAAATAAACGAACGTAAAATAATTCGATACTCACTTCTAACTTACGAAAATCATCAACGGTTTTGAATTTTGAAAGATAAGTCTTCAATTTTGAATCCACTTGTAAGGTACTGCTATGTTTATAATACTTCAAAAATGCCCAGAATTTTTCTAAAGCATATAATTGTCCTGAAATGAACAAAACACAATACCCAATGATAATGAACAAATCTATACAGATGAACGTGTGTGCTTTTGGTCATTTACACTTACCATTTTCGTAATCCCTAATCGTTTCGATCTGGAAGTCAAGATACAAATCCGGTCTGAATTTCTTTTCAAGACCATAGCTAAAGTATCGACAAAGACACTCGAATCCGTATCTAAGACACATAAGTATACATGTGAATTTTAAATCGTAAGTAATATGAAACAATCACAACGTAGCAAACTCAAATCTTATGATTCGTACCGATAACCGTGTTTAGCATCTTCAACAGCCAAAGCTCGAAATTCATCGTACATTTTTCGATTAAAATTATCCCGTAAAAAGAACGACCAGAAACGGAACAACGTATTCATTTCTTGCGTTTGACCAATTCCTAATCTAGCACGTTCTGTAAATAAATCAAATAAATGATAACGTTAGAATAGGAAAGCAAAACTGAGAATCTTTGTAGTCTAGTGGTTAGTACAAAAAAACAAGGTATAATTCTGGTTTTTGAATACGAGCCGACACACTTACGAGGGTGTTTTCATTACTAAAACCCACTCCTGCTTCTCTTCCATGAGCCATTTCTGATGACCCCTTTTCCCAAAATTTTCTTATGGCTCGTATTAGAAGAAAATCCACATGTTGTGTTGAAAAAAAGAAGTATACCTGCGCTAACCGCTTAGACTATCGTGAAAAATACAAACTTCAATCCAACAAACCTTTTAGGCATTTCGAATGCCATTTATGGTAAGCAGTTTGCGTGAAATTATTCTCCTTTAATAAAGCGTGGGACGGATGTTGGAAATTTGGTAATGATTGAGGTGTACTTCCATAGATAACAGATCCTTCTGTAGGACTAGTGCCTGCATTGCTTCTACATACGAAGGAATTCCATTAATATTACAACCAACAACAATACATGAATACTAATTAGCTAACTAGAATCAACGTGTACGTAACTTGTGACTTCTCAACGTATCAACGTCGAGATAGTTTCATTACAAGTTACACGATTTACTGTGGCACAATATCTACACCTAAAGATTTATTGTAAAAAATCGATAGGCTCTAACTTGTGCATATTTATCTGCCTAATACGAATGGACCAACTTACCCGGTAGAGTATGTCCTAGGTCTATGCTCTCTGTAGTCCATAATCCACCCGACATGGTGTTCCGTTGGTTGATTGTGACTGTAATAAATTTTATAACTATTTTCGCGTCGTTCACTGGTAACTCCGTAGAAACGAGCGGCGTTACGTCGCCGGTCTCGTTTTTGTCTGCTAAATGTGCGAGACTGTACGACCGAATCGGCGGTCTGTAAAAAATAAATCATCGACACGTTATATTGCTAGCTAGTTATTCGCTCTACGGTCGAATTCCAAAATACCGACCTGTTTTTGAGCAGCTGTCTCTTCCTTTGGAGATTTAGTATCTTCTTCCATTTCGAACACTTCGTCGTAGCCTGATGATAGACCAGGAGGCGGCGGCGGAATATCGGGATTACTGGCTCTTGGCATAGGAGGCGTTATTTTCTCGAAATCTTCCTGACTTATGACGTTTACAGTACGATAATTACTAGGCGACGATACCTGCAGAGGAAACCCCTTTCTCAACACAAATTCCATCTATTTCATTACTATTTAAGCTCATCCAACCTACCCATTGCTGTTGGGACCATAAATTTTCTTCGTACATCTGTAATCCCAAATCGATGGCTTGTTCCAAATCTTGACTAATTTTCACGCGCGTTTGCCAGTCTCCGGTACGATCGTAACCGTCGTGCTTCAAACGATTCGTATGCGACGCCTGCGTCACGATTAACAACTTGTTGATTTCGTTATCGCTCAATTCGTCGTAGTCTGAATCTTCGCCTTCAGACCTGATCACACATAAACATTCGCAAAATTAGCTAAATCAATCGGAATATCACAGCGATGCGGTCAACGAAATCAACTCGCTAACCATTCGGTAAACGTGTTATGTCTTCCGGAAGGTACATCCATGTCGTCGTCGAACTGGAAATATAATTCTTCTTTTTGCGGTACCGATGACGATGGTTTGGTCATCGTTAATGTCGTCGTCATGTTGATATCGGACGATAACGTGATACAAGTCGAATCGAAGCTGCTGCCTCGTCTGTCGCGCGCCAATTTCGATCGTCTTTTTACCTGAAAAATAATGTCGAAATTAGCATCTTGGTAGAAAATCAGTAAAAAATTACTAAAATTACTAAAATGATTTGTTGTAAATACCTCGTGCCAACGTTCGTCATCACTAGCTTTCTTATCACTGGGTTCGTTACCGTTCGCCGAATTACTTCTAACGTTATCGCTAAAATTACCGGAATCATTTTTCGATTCGTCTTCAGTCTTTAGTTCTTCTTCAGTACCGGTTTCGCTATCGTGATTATTCAATTCAACGCCTGCGAAGAAATTACCAAAAATAATTACAATCGATACGATATAATTAAACCATCGATCGATCACTTTGCAACCGGAGCTGTCGAAATGGATCTCGAGCTAGATAGAAATGGTAACTAATGAGAAAAAAATCAGACAAGGTGTTTTGCCAAAAATTCCAAGTCAAAGTTCAGCACTTTTTGCAGGAGCACGACTTTTTCTGAATTTTGCAATATTTTCAACAGGATGTTTCACAAGTTTATGAGCCTCCCTCCCCATCTCAATAAATAAGAATAATTCAGCTTTTTTGCAGAAATGCCTACATTTTGAAAAAGGGGTGTCGATAAAGAACGTGATTTTATATGATTGAAATTATTAGAAATGTCAATTATAAGGTTGTCAAAATGAGCAATTTATTGAGCCCGATCGGAACAAGAGGTACAATTTTTGCAAAAAAAAACCAAGATTCATTCAAAAGCTAAAATCTCTTCAAAATGGCGATTTTGAAAAAAATTTGATGAATTTTGAACAAAAAATGTAGGACTTTAGAGCCAAATTCATCACTATTTTCATTTTCAACACCACTTTGTCAAATGGAGGACTTTCTCAACACTTTCAGCACCTGTTGGACACTTTGTAGGAGTACGTATGATTTAAATAAAATGAAATCGGAACTAAAACTAGAAAAAAATCTAGCAGAAATAGAATAAAATTTTAAATAAAAAATTCAAATGCAATAGAAACTGGCCAGAGATGGAAAACTGAAATGATCAATTTCAGTTTTCATTTTCAATTTTTTAGTTCTAGTTCCAGGTTCAGTCTGTTCATCTTCAGTTTCAGTTTTCCAACCCTATCGAATTTCTGAATAAAAATAACAATAGAAAAATCAAAAAGAAAAAAACAAAATGAGAGAAAAAAGTACGAGTAAGAAAATGACACCAGTAATGGAAAACAAAAATGATTTCAGTTTAAGTTTTCATTTTTGAAGTTTTTTTTCCTGTTAATTTCGATTTGAAAAAAAGTAAAGCAGTTTTTAAAAGTCTAACTGGGTCATGAAAAATAATTTTCTAGTAACAACAGTTTGAAAAATTTGGATTTCGATTGATTTAATTTCTTATGAAAACAGAAAAGAAAACTGAAAAGTATCATCTTTGAAAGAATTTAAATGGCATTAGTTTCAGTTATCAGTTTTTATCATTGACTCAAACAGAAATTTTTTTCTATTTCAGATTTTTGTTTTAGTTTGTTTTCCATTTTTGGAACTGCCTAGAAAATAAATAACTGATGAAAAAACATATTTGGAAAATTGAAGTGATCAGAATTAGAAATATCAATTTTAGTTTTCTATTCTATTTTATCACTGATCAGAACTTCAGAAGACAGAGGAAGAAATTTAGCAATGGAAAACTGAAATCATTTTATTTTCAGATTCAGATTACTTCCAGTTTTCAAGTTTTCAGTTCTAGCTAACCAGTTTTTGACTAGAAATTTGAAGTTTCAACCCTTTTTTTTCTAAATAAATTTCGACACTGTCGAAATCGTAGACTTTCGGTATTTAGAAAAAAAACGGTTATAACATCAATTTCAAGTCAAAAATTAAAAAACTAAAAACTGAAAATCATTTCAATTTTAATTCAAGTTTTCGGTTTTCGATTCTCATAATTTCAGTTTCAGTTTCAGTTTCAGTTTCAGTTCAAGTTTCAATTTTTCTATCACTGAAGAAATTTTAAATTCCTATTTTATCTCTTGATTTTAAAAAAATGTTCTCGTTTCCCTTCAAGTCAATGAGTAGAAAACTGAAATGATTTTTGTTTTTAGTTACGGTTCTCAATTTTTTGTTTTTATTTTTGATTTTTCAAGTTTTTTTTTGTTAATTTCGAGTTTCAAATTTGAAAAAAAATAAAATCATTCTAAAAAGTCCAACAGTGTGCCATGAAAATTTATTATCTAATAACAATAGTATGGAAAATTTGGATTTTGATTGCTTCATTTTCTTGTGAAAACAAAAAAAATTGAAAAATAGCTTCTCTGGCCCTCTGGAAGAACGGAAATGGTGTTTCAGGTTCAGTTATTTTCAATTTTCAGTTTCAGCTTTCCATCATTGACACCAAATGACTAAAGCCGACCCCCGCCAATATTTTTATATCGATTTCAGAATAGGGAGAGGGCGAGTTACACAAACATTTTGAGTAATTTGACCTCATAACGATCGAAAGCCTATTTTTCAAACTTGATGAAATGACGGATAAATCCACTCCAATGAAGGAAGGGGAAGAATAAGGAATCAATATCTTAGAACTGAAACCGAAACTACATCTCCTGTCCACAAACTTGACAACTTTTTCAGAATAAACTGGAACGAAACAACGAATTTTGAAACTAACTCCAAACATCACCCATCACTCGATTAAATTCAACACTCGCCACGTTCCTTCGCCTAACCTAACCCTTATCCTATCGACAACTCCTCCCCTACCATCAACTCATCGAAATAATCACCTAGATCGGCAAACTCTCCATTTTTCTCATCCAACTCCGCTCCTGGTTTCTTACCAGCATCGTCGAACTTCAACTTATCCTCGATCGCTTCGACGCACTCGTCGATATCTCCATCATTCTCCATCGGCGATTTCTTATTCTCTTCGAAGCCATTGATCACCGGTATGAATTCCGGTACGTTCGGGTTAAGATTCTCCGAAAACGTGCTTATGTGTTCATCGACGTTAACGTTGTTCGAGTCTTGTTCGTCGACAGCGCTATCCTCTCGGTCACCGTAATACGCCGCCGTCTGATTAGTCGCAGCAGCAGCAGCAGCCGCCGTCGAATACATACGAAAACTTCGAGGCATCGGCGGAGGAGGTATAGCTTGTAAAGGAGCAGTCGCCGGAGCGATGGTTGTCGTGACCACTGGAGGTCCTAACGGATGAACGGAGAACGGAGCGACGGTTCCGGCCGTTGGAGTTGGAACCGAGTCTGGAACCGGCCATTTTGTAGGGTCGTGTTTCGTACGAACCTAACAAACAGAAATCGTCTCGAATGAAATATTAATATGTACAAGAGAGACGTCGAACAGAGCTACGAAAAGAATCGACGTACCTTGAATCCGTCAACCAATTCCAAATGTTCGGATTGTTTGATAGCGCACACCACGAGATTCAGATCGTTGGTCAGTGATCGAACTCTATGAAACGAGGCTATCAGCGTAACAGGTAAAAACCCTTCGGAATCCATTTTACGCCGCAAAAATAAATCTTTCACTAAGTTGTCTTCGCTGAAGTAATATTCTCTGCGAATCGAAAACCATCCAAACATTAAATACATCCCTTCGAACCCCTCGACATTTTCCACCATACTTACATTTGTTTTTTCACATATTCGAGAACAGTAGCTTCATGCAAACCGCCATAGGTACTAGCCGGAGTATAATAATAAGGCCCCATAAATGGTAATATCAGATCTCCCGACATAATTCCTGTACCAGTCAACAATGCAGGATTAATCTGTTCAATCAACAAAAACAAAACATCGTTTTCAATTTCAACTGCAAAGTTTTCATCTCTGTACGTAGAAATACTTCTAAAACACTATTTCCCTATCGTCGTTTCGTATCTTAACTCTATCACTCCGATAACAAGATTCCTAAGACTAATCTGATGCTCGTCAGAACACCATCCACCGACACCACCGCCGCCGGGGTCACATCGAAACAAATTTTCAAACGATATAAAATAAAACTCGAAAAAAATGACCGTCGATGCGATCGTCGCATGTAACCGTGGCCTATATTCTCCATTACCTACACGACAATCAATTAGTCTTCCCATATAAAATTACGTATACAATATCACAGCCGGACTATCGTCTATATAATATCTCTTAGTTCATATAATATGTATATTGTACGCTCGTATAAATCGTATTATACGTCTCTCTGCGTCCCAGACTACCAGTAATATTATTTATTCGTTATTTTTCTTCGTCCTTTTTTTTTCACTACCTAACTAGAGTAATCGTATACGTATTTATACATACCAACCTCCATAAGAAAAAACGATACTACAATTTTATCTATCCATCAAAACCAAAATTACAAATAATGAAAAATGGGAAAAAACAGCAACGTAAACCACCGAAGTATTCGTTGTTTTAGCGAGCGTTAATTTGGCGGCCGAATATTTTTCGCCAGAAATTTTATTACGTTTTTTATCGTTCGTGACGGATTTTGTAATTTTTTTCATTTCGAGGAAGAGCAAGCGGGGAGAGCTCGATCGAGTAATTTGCGAGTTCAATGAAACAATCAAAGTAATAATTATCGTGATTTTTTTGAGATGAAAAATTCCTGAAAGTATTTTATAATTCACCCCCCCCCCCTCCCTCTATAGATTAAACAAATTTTGCTGTCTGGAAATTTCCAAAAAAAAAATGGTCTCAATTGTACCGAATTTTCAATCAATAATGTCTTTACTCTTCTAAATTAAACAAATCGACTAAAAAAATATAATCAAATATTCAGATAAATTATCGAGTTACGTATTACGAATGTAAAATTTCAACGTCGAACGTCGAAATATTTCTTTTTTTCAAATTAATAAACGTGCTTTTCAAACTATGTACTAAATTTTTCGTTCATTTTTAGGTTATCGATTTACTCTTAAAAAAAAGAAATACAAAAAATCAGGATTAAGCGATAAAATTACATGAAAATTTGTAATAAAATTCACGAGAAATTGAACAAAATTCGAAAAATTTGCAAAAAAACAAATGAAATTCAAGAAAAATAAACTAAAAAGTTTTTTGAACAATAAAAACAAAAATTTCAGAGAATTTTTTCAGATTTTTCGGAGAACGATTTCACCAAAGTACAATTTTTTGGCAAAAAAAAAGTAACCTAAATTATCCGTTGTCATCTCATCAAGCATCGAGGTCCAAAAATTTTCTTCGGGCAGAAAAAATCAAAATTTATTTTTTCCGAAATTTTTTACATTGTTTCCGACAGAAAAAAATCAAAATTTCGTAATTCTGGAAACAAGTTTTGAATTTTTTCAACATTTTCGACAAGCTTTTGTTCAACTTTTCTGGAAAAAATGTTTAAATTTTAAACAAAAAAAAACAAAATCTCTTCATTTTGTGAACATGTTTTGAACTTTTTCAACTTTTTTGAAAAAAAAAATGATCAAATTTGAGACAAAAAATCAAAATTTTGTAATTTTACAACATTTTTGAACTTTTGTTCAGCTTTTTTGGAAAAACTGTTCAAATTCGAGACAGAAAAAAAATCAAAATTTCTTCATTGCGAAGCCTATCCTCGAGCGAATCGAGAACTGACGTCACGCTTTCAAAATCAATTTTTATACTTGTTTAATATGGAAAGTCAATTTAAAAATTTTTAATCAGAAAATATGTATATTTTTTATAATTTCCTCCTATTTTTGACAGGGGTGGGAGTAAAATTGCTCTCGGTCCCTTTTATCGCCTAAAAATTGGAAAAGTTAAATTTGAAAAATTAATCAAAATGAAAAATCGCCGTTTCTTCATCCCTACTCTTGAAAAAGAACCAAAAATGAATTATTGCTTAATTTCATGAAAACGCGTGAAAAACAATCGTCAAATTATAAAACCGATCGTTTTATTAAAAATAAATATTGAAAATTTTCATTCAAATCGAGGGAAATGAAAGAAAAATTGAATTTGGCCTCGTTGAAGAACCTAAAAATAGAAAATTCACTACTGAAAAGCAAAAATTTCCAAATGTTCAATAAAAAGGTATGAATTTTACACATTATTTAAACCAGATCCATTTTATCGACTCAAAATGCAATTTTTACTCTTATTTGGAAGTGGTGGGGAGAAACAAATAATATTTTGAAATGAAATCACAATGAAACACAAACGACAATTCGAAAAATCACATTTTCGAGAAATAAAAACTTTTACGACGAACAATTTGGCGAAAAAAATTCATACCAAGGAGGAGGCGAGGTGCTTTATAAATTCGGTTAAATTTCGTTAAAAGCTATAAATGAATAGAATTTAGCGAAGCGCAATTTTTCAAGTAATAAAAAAATTACATTCAAACGAAACCACGAGTAAATGTTGGGAAATTGAAATTAGCACATTTAAATTATGTTCCCTACTGACCGAATTTTTGAAAAAACATCATCCAAAGATTGATAACTATGATAAAAACAATACGTTTTACGACTTTTCACGAAATTTACGATTTTCACTCCGAAGTTATGACTTTTACGACTTTTGAAAAATGCTTACAACAATTTCGAACAATGAAACAAGCAAATCTAGAGGTTCCTAAAACTATTCCTTTAGGTACTGTGACGTTTTCAAAAATTAAGCATACGAAATTAAAAATTTTCAAACGTAAAAAAATTATTTAAACATGAAACGAAAAGAGAAATAGGATTTAGATTCGAATCACATTCGTATTAGGAAGCCAACAAAATCAAGAAAACTTTTCAAAAAGACAATGACTAAGAAACAAAGGACTCGTATTAGCCAAATTACTCAACGAAACATCCACTACATTTTTACCCAAAAAATAAGAAATATCACACTCGGCACTTTTATCGGGTATCCCGAAATCATCCGGTCATTTCAACTTACCGGGCACGTTAAATAATCAGCCGGATAGTCCTGGTAGTCTTCTCGTTTAAGAGATGACGTGGAAGAATCGTCTTTGATAATTTTCTTATTATTGCTGCTGCTCATTCTACTCGTGCGAGAATTGAAAGCGTTTTTGATCGCCGAGCGACTATATCGAGTGCCACCTTTGACGCCTTTGAAACTGGTATTATCGTTATGCGGTTGTAAAATATTATCGTCAGTCTTTCGATTCTTGAACGGTCCATTTCCTGGGTTAAAAAAACAAAAAACCATGAAAATCAACGTCGATGTACAGGGAGGCCTGCATAGAAGTCGATGGTTTTGAAAATGATAAAGAAACACTTCGACGGCAAAAATCTCGAAAACCAAGCCCGCTAGGAAAAAACTACTAGATCTTAGGAGAAAGAGAATTTCAAGCTCTACAATTTTCATCCCTTGAATTTTTTTCGTAGCACTCTTATTTTGGTCAGAAAATTCAAATTTATGAAACGTACAAAGTTGATTCGTGACTTTTTTTTTTCATTTTCAAAACCATCGACTTTGTCAATTATCCATAAACATGGATTTTCTAGCCAAACTAAGGGTGCTACAAAAAAAAAATTCAAGGGATGAAAATTGTAGAGCTTGAAATTGTCTTTCTTCTAAGAGCTATTCATTTTTTTCTAGGAGGTTTAGTTCTGGAGATTTTTGCAGTCAGTTATTTCATTTTTGAAATTATCAATTTTGTAAATTTTCCATAAACACGGATTTTTTGGCCAAACTAAGGGTGCTACGAAAAAAATGCAAGAGATAAAAATTGTAGAACTTGAAATTGTCTTTCTTCTAAGAGATATTAGTTTTTCTCTACTGGACTTGGTTTTCGAAACTTTTGCAACCAAACGGTTTTCTTCTTCATTTTCAAAACTATCGACCTTCCTTGTATGTAACTCAAATTTTCTCCATTCTTTCAACAACGTTCACTTACCAATTTTTGATCTCGAACCGAATCTACTATTTCTATCTCTGGAAAAATGCGTGTCTATTTCCAATCGTTTCCATTTATTTTTGGGAACTGAAAAGTCAAATCAAATTAGTACGCAATGAAAATTACCAATCCTCTCAATCAACCCTTCTTTTCACCTTTTTTCTGACGTTCGGTCGACGAGGTCGCTGACGAAGATTGACTAGACGGATGCTCGACCGATGAACCATTTTTATCGTCATCTTTATTCGCCTCATCTTGTTTGGCACTACGCCTATTGCTACCCTTACGTTTCATCTTATTACTAAGTCCGGACGCCGAGATATCCTCGCTGCAGGCACTGGCGCTGCCGTCGTCTTGGCCCGAGCTGCCTTTGCGACGGTTTTCCTTATTGGCCGGCGAACGATGATTGTACGAAGACGCCGATACTACGGAAGACGAACGAGACGAATGCTCCAAGTCTTTATCTTTGGAGCGCGAATTCATCAGTGATTTTTCCAGTTTGCAAGCGTTACCGTTCAGCAATCCGCAATGATCTCCGTTCAAAGCTCGTCGCTGCTGCGAATAGAAAAAAATACAACTTTAGTACAAAATGGTCAACAAAAATAGGCACGAGGAAGAGGTACATTTTGATTAGCGAGTCGTCGTGTCGTTCTACTTGGAACACGTTTACGATTGAAAATAATATCATTACCCTCTTCGATCCACTCGCACGCGTTCCGCGGTATATTTAGTTTCGTTGTATTGCAAACTCAACGACGACGTCGAGATACCTACGTACGTACGTAAATACACACTCCACACGACCGCCACACGCCGTGCCCAGCCACAGCCACACATCTACGCACTGTACCTCGTACTTTGTACATATGCCATCGTTTTCGATGTCGATGTCGATGTCGATGTCGTATTCGCATACCAGCTAGATCTAGCTAGGTTAGATACATCAATTCGCATATGCCATACAAAACTACATACAAAGGTAATATCTCATTAGAAAAGTATTACCAGGTGTTTGCAAGTGTTTCTTTTCACTCTTCCACTCTTGTCCTTCATTTTCTTTCAGTATGCTGCCGTCGATTCGCGGAAAAAAATTGATAATTTTTCAACTCATTTTTTTTTTCGAAAAAAAAAGGGAAATTGAAATGACACTTTGTCGAGTACGTATTTGTCGTGGCAGTATGTGGTGCATATGAACCTGGTCGTCCTGGCCCGCGGTGAAGGGAGATCGCACCAAAGTCAAACTATGTATAGATATTCGAAACATTTGGTCGAATTTTACCACCAACTTCGAATAATTTTTCAACAGATTTTCAAAATTCGTAAAAAAAAACATTCGATGAAAATAAATTTTACGACAAACCGTCGAATATCAAAATTTAAAATCAAATGGATAAATTGTAAAACTTACACGACCTGGCAACCGACAAAATTTGTATTGGTAATATCGAAAAGAAATGGCCGAAAATCAAAAATAGTACAAAAATCATCGAAGTATCGATATTACAACTAGCATAATTTCGATATCTTCGAAAAAATTGAGTAGTACTTCGACACAGCGAAAACCGATACTTGGGTAAAATATCGATATTGACGAAAACATCGAACATGTCGATATTGAAAATAAATCTTGAAAAAGTGAAAAACAATATTATGTTATGTTAAAAATGTAGACAAGTTTTTAATCGACATTTCCATTAAAAAAAATCAATAATGAAATCACAAAAGTGAAACATTACAAAAAATCGATACAAGTAATATCGAAAAATCTAATCGATAATTTCATAAAAACTGATGGAAAATTATGAAAACCTAAAAAAACCATAGAAGTCAAAATATTGATAATTCGATATGGATAAAATCTCGAAAATATCAATGCTAAACATTCATATATCGATATTGTCCAGAAAAAAAAAAACGATTAAAAACTCAAGACAAAACACTGAAAAGTGAAAACCACGAGTCAAAAATATTGATACTGACAAAACATAGAATTCATCGATATCTTCAATAAAATCCTCAAAACCTCAAAATGTTCAAAATAGAGGAAATATCAAACATTCACAAATCGATACTTCCAAAAAAAAAAAACTCAAGACATAATATTGAAAGCCACCGTGAGCCAAAAATATCGATATTGATGAGATATCGAATACATCGATCACTAAACTCTGATCGATATTTTCAACAAAAATGACGATATGGATAAACCAGATCGAAAATATTAATATTAAGCAATTAGATATAAATCGATGTTTTCAAAAAAACAAAAACGATCAAAAACTGAAGATAGAACATCGAAAACCACCATGAGCCAAAAATATCGATATTGATAAGACATCGAATTCATCGATATCGAAAATTCTGATCGATATGTTCAATAAAATCTTCAAAATGTTGAGCCAAAATATCGATATGAAAAAAAGATTGAAACTGCCAATATCAAGCATTCATAAATCGATATTTTCAAAAACAAAAAAAATTAATACACGAACATTGAAAACCACTGCGAGCTAGAAATATCGATATTGATGATTGATGAAACATCGATTACAAAAATAAATTCTGATCTTATTTCGGCAATAAAATCCTCAAAATGTTCAAAATACTTCATGAAAAAATAGATTTTCAGTCGAAATATCGAAAATGTCAATATCAAACATTCACACGTCGATATTTTCAAAGAAAAAAAAATCAAAAACTGAAAACAGAATTTCCTGGAAAACATCAATAGGCAAAGATATCGATAATAATAAGACATCAAAAAATTAACGAGATACCATAAATTCTAATCGATATTTCCCAACAAAAATCCTTAAAAGCATTCAAAATAGTTTCAAAGAAAGAAATTTTGAGTCAAAATATTGATATGGATAAAACATCAAAACTCAAAAGTATCAATGTGAAATTGCTACATTCAAAAAAGAAATGGCAACAAATTTCAAAACTAAATAATGATGAAAAACACAAAAAATATCGATACTCACAATACATCGAAAATATCGATATTTTCGAAAAATCGTCGAAAAGTTTGAGAAAGTAGAAAAAAACAAATCTTTAGTTAAAATATCGATATTTACAAAACATCGAAAATATCGATATGAAATGGATATTTTTAAAAAAGGGACCAAAAACTGCAGGATAGAACATGATAAAAACCATATTCAGACACATATATCGATATTGATAAAACATCGAAAATATCAATAAGATGAATCGATATTTACCAAAAAAAAAATTGTAAAAAACTTCTTCAAGACGGAAAACGATAAAATCGCAATCAAACGAAGATATCGATATTTACAATATATCGAAAATATCGATATTTACAATATATCGAAAATATCGATTTTACAATACATCGAAAATATCGATTTTACAATATATTGGAAATATCGATATCATAATTCGATATTTCCGAAAAATCGTCAAAAAATTTGAAAAAGTATAAAAAAACAAATCTTTAGTTAAAAAATCGATGTTGACAAAACATCGAAGGTATCGATATGAAATCGATAATTTCAAAAAAGGGGCTAAAAATTTCAGGACAGAACATGATAAGAACAACGATAAAAGATGAATCGAAGATATCGATACATACTTGCATTTAGATAAAATACATCGATATTTTTGCAAAATTGTCAAAAACTTTGAAAAGTATAAAGAAACAAATCTTAGATAAAAATATTGATATCGAATATGCAGAGCAATATTTCAAAAAAAATCTTCATAAATATCAAAATCAATTGAGTAAATATTACGAGTACAATAAAACTTCCTCAATGCATACACACAAAATATCGAAGATATCGATAGCGAAAATTCAAAAAATCGAAGGTAAGTACGAGTAATTTTATTGAAAAAAAAAGAAATCTTCCAAAATAAAAAATAAAACCCGCCAAAAAAATAAAAAAAAAAAAAATAATTTAAACACTGCATCAACCAAACATGGAATCTCCTTTTTTCACCCCTTACCCTCCCTTAACAACTTTTAAATTCCTAGCCTTGCTCTATTATCCCCATCTATCAATAATTTTAATAATTTCTCACAATTTTCAATCTCAGATTTGCCTGCCAAAAGGACTAAAAAAAATATTATTCCACTTCACATAGAATTTTTTTCGCACAAATACCTGCAAAAATTGAAATTCTAAGGAAAATGGGAAAGTTGAAAAAAATAATTCTTGGAAAAATGTTAAAAAATGATAAAATTTGCTAACGTCGACAAATTCTTGGTAAAAAAAAACGAAACGTTTAGACAGCATTCAAAAATAAACTGAAGTACTCGTACGTAATAAAATGTCAGACGAAATTTACTTACAAAAATTATGGAAATTTTTCAGCATTTGTGAAATTTACTTTTTCTATGTATGGTACATATATTTCCGATTCATGTTCAGTTCTGCAATACGATGCAGTTTTTCGTTACTTTTGTTATAAAATTACCAAATCTTTCTCATTTTTCCAATACTTTTATCATTTTCAGTCTCCACTGGACTAAAAATTTTCACAATTTCTAATCAAATGAAAATTGTTCCAAACTCAATTTTCAAAATTTTTCCTATTTCGCATCAGAATCAAAATAATTTTCGCTTATTCGCTCTATCTCTCAAACACGACCATTTTCGACCTTCGCAAATACCACTTTGTAAAATCAACACTTCCCATCTACGAATTCTTATCACCAGCACTGCGAATCGACTAAATAGATAGATTACAACGTACATAGGCATACCTGCATACCAGAATATTCAATTCGATTATCAACACAGTCGAATTAATCGCATGTTATCATCACCATCGCCATCGCCAGTTCACCACCATCAAATACGATGATAACTTATCACTTCAATAATATTCGCATACTCCCTAATCCTAGGCTAATTCTTATCAAAACTCACACACCGACTTTCCTCCCCTCCCGACTACTTCCTTTACCCATAAATACACTTAAAATACTTACTTCGATTGGATTAACGCCACTCCCTAACGATGGCCAGTTTTCTACATCACTTAGACCGTTTTCCTGCGACAAAAACACAAAAAAATTACCACCATGACGTAAATAAACCGAGCGTAAAAAAAAATCACCCGAATGCTCGTACATAGATAGACACACGTACTTAGGTACGTTACGTCCACACTTACGAGCTACTTACTTTTTTACTCGATTTCTTCAGCTTATCGGCCACAGTGGTTACAGGAAGAACATGAGTATTGGATGGTTTTTCGTTAACGACTGCTACACTTTCTTGTTGACTAGCGACGTACTTTTTCGTAGTATCTGTAAAATGCATACGCAGACAACTTATTAAGAGGCAAATTGGGCAAAAAATTGATAATCCATATGGTTGGTCTCGACCGGTATACCAAACTGTAATATACGCCGGTAAGTAATCGAGCAAAAACAAAATATAAATTAAAATAGCTAAAGACGTATAATACGCGTCATTCGACCAACCAACGTGGTATAAATCAACGGTACCACGATAAGGGGTTTCTTATCTACGTGCGTAAGTACTTTTTTTCGACTCTTTGGTCTTCTTATTGGCGAAGGTAACGTAGCGATACGATGCACAAAAAATCTAATAATGTAGTCGTTCGTACGTATCATTGGTGATTAAAAAAAGCTACGCGAAGCACGAACTTGCAACTTGCCTGGCGGTGTACATACGCTGCTGGCATCGCTCGATCGTATTCGAATTAATTTTCGTCGCTTTGACGTAAATACCTATCTACGTATACTCGTTCTCCTTACCACCAGTGCCAGTCTCGCCCTTACTTTACGTGTGTTTACATATGTATAGGTATAGGTACCAAAGACAGTCTATATTGTTGTCTTGAAAGAAAGAAAAAACACGAAAGAAGGAAGGAAAAAACTAGTTCAAGAAACCAAGACGACGAATCATCTCCCACCGAGTTTTTATCTATACAACGAGTCGAGTATTCACGTGTAGGAAAAAAAAAATTGTCATTCTGAGCATCTGCGAACGACGACGACGACCGAGTAGCTGGGGTAAAGCATTATGCCAGAACATGGCATAAGGCTCCACTCTCGTACCCGTACTTTACCAAAGAATAAGGCGAATTGAATCACATAACCTAGACCAATTACCGAGAATAAATTGTGAACCAGCGATGCGTCGAAAAGACCTCACATCGCAAGTGGTGCATTATTCAGCTCGATTCAAATCCGCAATTGTATTGCGTTCAAGTTTAGATTTTACCGACTTATCGTTTATTCGATATTTTCGCGAGGATTAGATCGTTTATACAGGGTGTCCGGTGAGGGATGATGGATGAATGAAACGAAATTCGGTGAAAGTTATGCAAAATGTTGTGAAAGTGGTTCAAATTTCATAAGAACGTTGAAAATTCCCATAAAAACCAACAAAAATATTGTGAAAATGGTCGAAAAATCATGAAAATTGTTTAAATTTTGTAAAAATAATAGAAGTTGTATAAATTGGCAAAAATATCATAAAACGGTCAAAAAATCACAAATCAATGCAAAAATTATAAAAATAGTTGGACGAAAATCATTAAAAATACGATAAAAATGACCAAAAAACCACAAAAATAGTTGAAAATGTTGAAAAAATTGTCAAAAGATCATTACAATTGTCGAAAATAATTGTTGAGATTTCAATAAAAATCATTTAGAATACAGGGTGATTCATTTAGAAATTCGATATTTTTGAAAATTAAAAAAAAAAACACTTTGACTGAAACATTTTGAAAACTAAGTCCACTGGAAAAAACTATGAGCTCTTAGAAGAAAGAAAATTTCAAACTCCACAATTTTCATCTCTTGCATTTTTTTCGTAGCACCCTTAGTTTGACCAAGTCGATGGCATTAAAAATGAAGATTTTTGTTTTTCATTGCCAAAACCATCAATCATTTTTTTGGGTCACCCTTAGGGTGGCCCTTATTTTCAACTTTCGAATTTTTTCGCTCCCACCATCAAAGTTGTTTCTTTGTATGAAAAAATAATTCCCTATTTTTTGATTTTTCCAAAAGTGAAAAAAAGTGGTGCCAAATGATCCCCCATTCTCTAAAAAAAAATTAAAAAAAACAAATATGGACAATTCTTACAAAATTTTAGACAGTTTTCATGATTTTTCGACTATTTTTACAAATTTTTGTTGACATATTGACAAGTTTAACAACACTTCCGACAATTTTCGTGATTTTTAAAAAAATATTTCAAATGATTTTTGTAAAAACTTCCACAATTCTTACGAAATTCTCGACAATTTTCATGATTTTTCAGTCATTTATACGAAATTTTTACTAATTCTTCTAGCAAATTCAATAATTGTTACTACATTGTAAACAATTTTTATGATGTTTTTACAATTTTTACAATATTTACCCTGATTTTTTATGAAATATTTAACCATTTCAACAATATTTTCAACAATATTCATAATTTTTGACCAATTTAATCAAGTTTCAAATGATTGGAAAATGTTTACAATGCTCGAACCACTTTCCCTGAAACCCCTCCCCCCGCACAGTCCACACCTTAAACATAAGAGAAAATTTTTTTAAAGTTTAAATTCCTGATTTTACTTTGAATATTATTCAATATCTTCAATTTTGATGTTAGACACAATTTTCTTCTCCTTCCAATTTTTGTATTACATATTGCAATTTTTTCTAAGTTTAAATTTTATGTTTGTACTCCAGGTATTTCAGAGTCCCAAATGACTCTAAATTAAAATTTTTTATACTCACTTTAAAGGCGGATGAAATTGAAATTTTCGCATCAGATCTATTTTTTTAAGGGTGACCAGTTCAAAGAA
The DNA here is from genome assembly GCA_900064475.1 of Pseudococcus longispinus. Taxonomy (NCBI): domain Eukaryota; kingdom Metazoa; phylum Arthropoda; class Insecta; order Hemiptera; family Pseudococcidae; genus Pseudococcus; species Pseudococcus longispinus. The sequence continues at coordinate 25,827 of FIZU01028358.1, forward strand.
ATTTTTTTCAATTCATACAAAATCTCGCACAGAAAAATAATATCGAGTAATTTTGATTTTATTTTATTTTTTGTGATATTTTAATTTTCACTGGTGAAAATCACCTCGTACACTAACTTGATTTTAGTCTAATTATTAAATTTCACTCTCCTGGGCACAAAAAAGGTAAAAGGAATTGGACAATTTTTCAATATCCCCACCCCCACCATCAAAAAAGACCTATTTATACAATCGATTTAACTACTCCTTATCAAATATTACTAATGTAAGTATTTACACGACAACGAATACGAAATATCGTACGATCGAAAGAACATGTCGTACTATTACGAAACAACGTTGTCGATTTTACGAAATACATACTTCTTACACACGGAAAGATTTTTTTTTACAAATAACGTTTCGGGCGACGAGTTTTCCTTACAATTAGTCCAAGTTGTAATTTCGACTACATTATGGAAAGAAAAAAAAGAAAACAAACAACCGGCAGTATAATTTTTCAACTATCCAAGAAAATACAGAACATTAACCGAAGCTATTTGCGTTCACAATTTATATTGCAATTATGTTTTAATTAATACGAATGTTATTAATTTTTTTAGATGGATTTTCCCGCAGTAGTCGATAAGAAGGTGATGAATATTGACGACGATCAGTAGATATGATGGAGAGGGGAGAGGGGGGATGAAAGATTATTATTACAACAGGTTCGATTTACGAGCATTATGAAGATGATCAAATTTCGTAACTTTTGAGATTTTTTTTTCCTAGTTTATTGTGAACAAAATATACTTCAATTTGTTTACCAGAAAAGTTCAACTGAACCATGAATAATTATATTGAATAGGGGGAAGGGGTCAAATGTATGGATATGTTTCAAAATCAGCATAAATCGTTGTATAATCGGAAGATTCATTAATTATACTAAAATTAATGCCTTGAGGTGAGCAAAAAGCGAAACAATTAGAATTTTTTACACTTTTTTGACTTGGTGAGCTGTCTTCAATGAATCTTTAATCTTCAAAAATTGCTCCAATGAGCCGAATTTACACTTGAGGACTTGGTAAAACTAATATTTTGAATTTTGGCGATTTTAAATTTTTTAGTTGATGCGAAAAAAAATTAATTTCACTTTGAAAATTTTTAAAATAATTTTCTTTTACAATAATTCATAATTGAAATTTTTTATTCAATTTAATTCAATTTTTTATCCAAATATTTTATAGATAGACTTTTTATTTGAAATGTATTTTCATTTCCAATTTGAAATAAATTAATAGATATTTATTTTTTTCGTTTGAACTTTGAAGGGTGTACAAATATTTTAAAAATGATCATGGACCAAAATTGAAAATTTTCACCATTTCATATTTTTAATATAATTTTTTTATACGCAAAAAACGACGAAGTTATTAATTTTGAAACAAAATTAAAATTTCATATTTTTTGCACTTCATTTAAGGACTTGGAAAATTTTGATTAAAAAACAGCTAGTTTTTTTCAGGTAACTTTGATTTTCAATTTGTTACACAAGGACAGTTTATGTAATTTTGAAAAAAATGGCTCATTTCTAACAAATTCTTCGTATTTGTTCTATTTCATTTTATTTTATTCATAATCAATTCGTAGAAGTATTGAACCTGTTGGATGATCTTCCAAATAGCATTTTTTTAACGTATGCTTCATCGAACATATTTAAATTATTTATATGTTCGAAGAAATTCCAGACCTTGACAACTTATAGCACATTTTTCTCCATAAACAAATTTTTTTCATCAATTTTCAAGTTTTTACGACAGAACTTTGTTGAACTGTACTTAGAAAAATCAAATTCAGCCTTGATTTACAAATTAACACGAATACTATGCATTTTTATCAAGTGTGGAAACTACAAATTGTATTTTGACGTTATAGTCGTTGTTTATCTGACAATAGAGAGAACTCGAAAGGCAGAAAATTTCAAACTTGAAGCAATAATCAACTATCTCGCATGTGCTTTGTGACAAGCCAACTTTTCAACTCTTTGTTTTTACATCATTCTTTCTGAAATATGATTCTAGTCTTTTGTACCTTCAGTTCGAGCCTTCTCAAATAAAATCTGAACATCTAATATTTCAAATTTGAAATCAGTAGGATCTTCGAATATATATTCGTGTTAATTCAACTTTCGCCATCCTCCTAGCTCTTTTCGAGTCCTCATACAGTACGATTTTCAAGTGAAAGTTTACCCTCCCCCCCCCCCAATTATATTCAAATAGCCCCACAAGAATGACATTTTCCACATCACATTAATGCATTTTTTGAATAAATTCTTTTGTTTTTTCAATTTTACAGTTCGTCTTTTCTTTCTTTTGAATCCTCTTGAGATATGGCGTTCGTTAACTTTGAATTATTTCATTTTATCCCCCCCCCACTCCACTTTTCCTGAGTCTCCACGAGTCTCTTGAAAGGCTGAAGTTATTAATATGCAGAGTGACCCATACAAAATGTTGATTGACATCTCACAAATGTATTTAGCATCTGGTATCTTTGTTTAGCATAAAAATGATTTTCATTTAGCATCAATTATGCCAAAACGATGCCAGTTTATGCTAAAAAATTGAATAAAATCCATATTTTTTTAAACAATATTTCGAAGAATTAAGATAAAAATATGATAAATTGTGTCAAAAGTGAGCTCATTTTCTTTTTTATATCTTATTTTTTAAATAAAAAATCAATTTTTCAGCTGAATTTCTAGCATAATTTGACAAATAACATCACACTATTTGCATCATTTCACCTGAAGTGCTTGAAATCAAATTTAGCACTTTTTTTATGTTTTAGCATAATTTAGTTTTTTTTTATTCAATGAAGCATCGAAAAAAATTAACCTGGCAGCATCATCCCCTCCCCCTCCAAATTGAGAAGGTTACAGTTTTATTTTGATCATATTACAAAATGAATATTTTCATTTCAAAAATTCATCAAATACTAACTCCTTCATCAGAAATTGTACTCCAAAACAAAGTATATTTCCAATTGATATCACTTTATTTTCACCCGTTCATTCAAAATGATAAAAAAATTTCAATTCATCATCCTCATCGTCGAAAAATAATACTCCTGAAAAAAAAAAACACCTAAAAACCTTCTCAATTCGACGTTATCACACTCCACACACGATACACAAGCAACAAGTTGACAAATACTCGCTCTTCCGAGTACCCAAGAGTCGAAAAACACTTCCACACTAAATTTCCTAGTGGAAAAAATTTTTTCATTTCAACTTATCTATTTCTCGGTAAACAATTTGGAAAGTTGGCCGAAAAAAAAGGTGTTAGTTTATCGGGACGTCACACATAGCAGAGAAAAAAGCACCATTAAGATATTACAAGGGTAACGGTGTGGCAGATATTTCCAACGAGGTTCAAGGTTAAATTATAACCAAACGATAACGAACATGTGGTTAAACCAGCACTTTACAAATTTCTTTTATATTTTGAACGTTATAAAAGAAAAAAATTTTACAGCGTGGTTTTTTTTTTCTCCTCAAATTCTTGCAAACGAAAGATAGTTCGGTTTGTACTCGTATGAAATTTTACGACGAAAAAAATCCAATCACGTTGGAATAATTTTCGCTGACATGTTAAACAACGATCGAATAGTACACAACCTTGACGTAAATATGTCCCTGATCTAGACATTGCGAATAGGAGAATTCGTTTCCTTACATAATCTTTCTACGTATTTGTTTTTAGGTCACTAAATCGTATGGATTTTTGTGAATTCGGTCACATAATGCACGTCGTCGCTTCGGACATGTTTTCTCGATAAAAAGTGGAATATATTTCGCGGTTACGTAATCTCACTCTGTTCGATGATAGGAGACTAAACCACATCGTGCGATTAAAAAATAAAAACTGGCTGAATTTTTCAATATAAATAACGGTACGCGTACCAACGACGTTTAATTACTGTCGACGATTAAAACCGCCAACATTTTATAGTCATGGAAGGTCATCGTCGAGAAAAAAAATTACGCAGTTTATTCAAAGGTTGGTGGGTGAAAACAAAATTGCTTCCGAATTTTGCCAGTTTTCTGGGCGTTATTTATAAATGAACGTGTTTCGTCGTCGTTTTGTAAACATGGTGCGATCGAGTTGGTAAACAATTGAAAAAATTCGACTTTTTAAATAATTTTAAGGTAATTTTGAAATTTGCAATTGGAGTTTATTCACTGGTGTGACGAGACTGGTGTTTTGCAAATATTACAACGAATCGGGAGGCTGAATAATTTTTACAAAAATGATTCGCCGATTGGTTCGGCGAACACATGTCATTATTTATGATAGGCAAGGAACTGAGTAAACAACGAATGGTTGTACGTATTGGCAAATATACATTTGGAAGATCGATTCAAATAATTATGACTTTTTGCTTGTCAATACACATAATACATATAAATGCTATCTTGCGATATTACCGATCCTCGTTATAGAGTAATTATCGACGAACAAGTTTCGGTATATTGCGAGCTAGTTACGTACATGGAAAGTATTCTACTATTACTTGATTGATATACAAGTTGATAATGTGGACTAAAAGCAACACACCCGAGTACTTATGCAACCACGTTTAACGTTGACAATAATAAATTATAAAAACAACAGGACGCACTCACCATCGGGCGAATTTTCTTTCTCAGAACACGTAAACGAGTCTCCTTTGATTACAGAAGCAGCGTTTCGTTTTATAGTCCATGGATTGACTTTAGGTACCGGAGCTTCGACGTATTTAATATCACAATTTATCGTATCATTTATTTCGCTCCTATCGTCGAACACGATAGGCTTTTCGCGTCTTTTTTCACGTATTCTGTCATGTTTTATAGGGCTATTTCGCGTTAAAATTATAGGATTAGGTTTAAACGCTACTTCTTTCTTTTTCGTCTTGGCTATTTTTTTCTTCCTCTTGGAACCGTTATAATCGATGAAGTCGTCTTCGGGTTCGACGTTTTGGTCGTGGAGATCTACGTCGTTGGCGGTGGGTTTCTCTTCGAGGGTATTTTGTATATTGACGTTTTCTTTATTGACGTTCTCGTTTTCCTTATTATTGTTGGTGTCGTCGATCGAGGCAGGTTTGGAGTCTTCATTGATTGTGGTCTCTTGATCGCTGGATTTGGGTTTGGATGCGTTTGATACGGCGTTGGCGTACGAAAAAACGTTGTTCATTTTACTGCACGAGGCGGTACAGTTTTTCGATACTTCCGCTGCCATTACACAGGGAGCAGGGGGTGCGGCGATTATAGGAATTGATCGGAACCGCGCAATAGAGTTAAAATCCGAGTAAAAATTAAACTTTGAAACACAACGAAGGTTTCGTGATGTCGACTTTTATCATGCCGCATTACGTTATAAAAGGTAAAAATTAAATAATGAAAAAAGGCCGTCGCTGTAAATAAAATGCATCGGAACCTGGTCTAACTTATGAACTAATTTATCGAATAAAAACACTTCGGCGCGGTTTATTAACGATTTATACACGAATCGAAATTAATATTATGTTGTCACGTTTTGAAAACTAAATATTCAACGAGTACCGGAACCGCTTTACTAACGAACCGGTTATTATGAGGAATACTCCGAGAACTATCTAAATTTAGTGTTATTCTTATAACGAAAGGTGTTAATTAGTTAAATGTACTTTTTCCAACCGATTCGATTGTTAAATTTCGAAAAAACTTAAATTAAACGCAAAAACACTATAAACACCATGTGACAAACTTGAAGACATTATGTTCTGATTACGCGTATTTGCAATGTTGATATTGTGTGAATGTCAATTTGTCGAGATTCCCTTGCCGTGGATCTAATTTCTCTTTGGATAAGACGAATACGGGTTTAATTAGAAGAGTTTCTGATTAGATTCGTATTGATTTTGCACGAAACAGAATTAGTGATTAATTATGTACGTTATAAGATGAGATAATTGATTATTCGATGAGTATTCGTAAATACTTAGAAATTGGAATGTCGCGGCGAGATACTCACGAAATAATATTTCGGTTTTTGAAATGTCAACACTGGAACTTTGTTGGCTTTTTATTACGCGTTTTTGTATTATACCGAAAGAAAAGAGAAAGAAAAATTCTGTGCTAATGGTAAGTAGGTAATAAAAATAGGAAGGTGAATTTATTTTTTTTAATTTTTTTAGTTTTTTTAAATTAGTCAATTTAGCAGGAATTGTGAGCGAGTAAGAGCTGAGCGGAAAAGAGAAGGAATCGTAGATCTAAAATTATTTAGAGCTGGATGGTCGATTGTAGCTCGCCCGAGCCCGGAATAGGACGAGCTCAAGATATGAAGTACAAGATCGAATTGATAAATAGGTTTTCGTTGAAATTTTTAAACTGATAATAGTTTTTTTTTCAGATATTGAAAACATTACTTTCCTTACCTATTACTAATGAAACTATTTTAGTCGATTCGAACATTCTATCCGGTTTTACGTTTGAAGGAAAAGTGCCTAGGTAAGACGAGATTTCCCTGGTACCTAATTTTCTTTTTTAAAAAAATCTCGATTTAAATTTTATTTCATGCCACAGTAGCGAAGCATTATCCGCTCAATCGATCTTGGAATTGGTAGAAAATTTCGCATCAGCCAATGAATCACTTGTATCTGAATTAGCTCAGACAAGCATGGATTTACAGGGAGCTCAGCGGGTTATAGCCCGCAGCGGAAAAATTCTGGGGCGGCAAATTTTGAAGAAAAAAAAATCGAAAAATTAAAAAGTATGAGGTGGAAAATTTTGAAAAAAATCAAAGAATTAAAAAATATGTGGTAGCAAAATTTGAAAAAAATTGAAAAATTAGTTATTTCGGTTAAAAAAATTGGAAATTTTTCATTACAATCTTGTCAATTTTCGATTTTTATAGCAAATCAGTATTTTCCATTTTGAATTTTTTAATCGAAATAATTTTTCTGCGTCAATGGGAGCTGTTTAGATCCAGTTTTGGTAACAATCACAGGTTATTTTATTTTTGTGACACTCAAAAATCTCGATTTTTCAGCCATCTGCAACTTCTTGCCCTCCTGGTAGAAGGCAATAAGTGGTATCCAATTTCGAAGTCAATGACCTCAGGAGGTGTAGAAACTTGAATTGCACTTTTTCAGTGGGGTGACCGAGGTAGGTACTCATACCAGGCAGGTGGCCAACCTAAAAAAGGCAAAAAACTGCGTTTTTTTCAGCAGTGACTTCATTTTGAGCACCCTCAGATCCCTCCCTCTTTGAGCTGGGGATCTAAAATTATCTAGGATGCATTTTGAACTCAAAATGAACCACCCCTTTGAATTTGGTCAAAATCCGAGGTAGGTATGTTTTTTTTTCAGTATACCCCCAAAAATACAATTTTTGAAGGGGGGAATGCTTATCTGAAAAGGCGGCATTTGAATTTTAGCCCAGAGCGGCAAAATCTTAAATCCGTCCCTGAGCTCAGAAATTAATGAACGATTGGTCTTCACTATAAGAGAAGCATACAGAATACCGCGAAAAGAACGTATACAGCAGATGAAAAACACCAACAGGAAGCTGGTGAGATATCATTTTTTACTCATGAAGTCATGATGTAAAAAAAATTCATTCGTCATCTCGAATTTTCGATTCAATCGTGCTAATCGACTAATAATATCACCCCAACTCCAGTATTAAATTATTAGCTGCTGAAGTTGATTACAGCGATTTCTGGAGCGAAAAGTTAACTTTTGCTGGAGGCTCCAGATCGCTTCGAAAATGGTCGCAACCGACTCGGGGTGTCGACTTTAGTATGCATACCGAGCATGAGAATTTTAGCTTATAATTTACCGTATTTGTTAAAAAATTACTATACCAACGGGCTATTTTCGCTATATTCAAAAATTCGCCAAAAATCGAAAAATCAATTTCGGCAACTCGAAATTTGGCTTTGAGGTCTAGATGGCATGCTCTGTAAATGAACCAAATTTCAGCTCGATCGGAGGTGACGAGTATGGTATGTTTTTGTTAAAGTATTAGAAATCCCGAATCCATGTATTGGAGCAGAAATTATCGTGACTGCCTACTTCTACATAAAATCACATTTCATTTTTTTTTTCATTTTTTCCCCCGTGTTTAATTAACATATTTTTATACAGCTACCTTTATTCGATTACAAATTCTTTCATTTTTCTTCCCAATGAAATCGACAGCACTCATATTGCATAAAAAATAACAATTCGATGAAAAAATTTATTCGAATTCTAGGATACGTGATCGCTTCAAAAGGATGATTAAGTTAATAACATAATAAATTATTTGCGCGATAATGAAAACGATGAAAAAAATAAATAAGTTAATAAATATAAGTCGTTGGTATTACGATGATATTGATACTTATGTACACGGTTAAAAAGTTATAAATAAATTGATGCGTTCGCTTAATCCCTTCCACCAGTATCCAATAACCTTTCGCAGGTTAAATATAAATATCGAATTAGGCCATTGTCAAAGCTCCAGCTCCAATACCGAAACCTACACCTTTTGGTCCGAAATGTTTACCGTAACATGCTCTGCAGTAAATATCACCATCAGGGCCATCGTTTAAATTCGTCGAGTCTAAGGATCGAGAGCAATCACCGCATGTGAAACAGCGTCTGTGCCAAATCTACGTAAAATTCGAATAAGAAACTTTCAATTAGTGAAATGACTTCGTCGTTAAAAGTTACAGGTAGCTGAAAAGTCCTACCTTGTTCTTACTAATCATTTGTTCAGCGGCGTATACTTCGAAATTGCATCTAGGACAGCCTTTACCATTTTTACCTTTCAAACCAGTAATAGGTCTAGCTTCGGGACTGCAGAAAAAATAAATAAATTTGATAAATTTTAAGCAAGTAAAAAAACCCTTATTTTCATAAAAAAGAAGATAATAAAACATACAATTGAATAGTTGATTCACCATTGGTAGAAACTAAAGTAGGAGAATGGCCATAACCGAAGCCTTTTGGACCGAAACTTTTTCCGTAGCAAGATCGGCAATACACTTCTCTATCTGGACCATCGCATGCTAACATGGAATCCAATGGGCGGTGGCAATGGGCGCAATTGAAACATTTCTTATGCCACATCTATACGTAATAAAGTATACAAAATTTAGGTAATTTTTACTAGATTTTTAGTAGAATTTGCCATCTTGACAATAGTTTGACGAACGTACTGTTCCTTTGGCTAATTGTTGTTCAGCAGCAAATACTTTGCCACCGCATCGTGGACATCCTTCGCCCTCGGCAGCTTTAATAGAAGTTGTATCGGGGTTATAGAAAGGTCTATAGGATGAAATTTCTTCTTCTCTGTAAACACAATAACGTAATATTTATTATAAAAATATAAATTAAATACTTAATATTTCTATCCGACGAATTGCCAAAGTTTTTTTATTATAATAACAAAATTTTCAACCATGTTTGCCTTGGCATCCGATCAATTCGTCATTTTCACGCTTTGAAAATTTTTCCACCTCGGTTGCCAAAGTCATAACAGAGAAGATATTGAAGCAGGTAACGTAATGATTATTCTAGCCATCTTTTCCCCTCGAAGGAGTGAAGTGACACCATTGCCAAATTATTTTTATTGTCGTTGTTGACATAATGAAATTATTTCTCACTTACGATAATCCATCAGTTTGTAGGAAGCCAGAACCGCAAGCGAAACCGTAACCATGTGGTCCCCATTTCTTTCCGTAGCAAGTTTTACAGTAAACATCTTTGTCGGGTCCGTCGCAAGCTATTATCGAATCTAAGGTTTTGTTGCAGTCTCTACATTTGAAACATTTTCTATGCCATTCCTGTAAATAAAATATAAATCAGGTTTGTTTGCGTTTCTTTCATCTTTGGCGGCGAGTTTTGAATTGTAGGTGGAAGATTGAAATGGCAAATTATGTAATGGAGGGAGGAGGGGTGCTTTGAAAATTTCAAATGTTTATGTGGCACTCGTGAAAAATAAATATTCGATCATATGACTTCTTTTTATTCAAAATTTCATATTGTAGGGAGGATGGGGAAAGGATGAAGGTCATTCAAACAGAAGGATATGCAACCCATCACTCATACGAGTACACTTGATTTCCTGGCAGAGGATAAAACGAAGCTCTTGTAATACATAAAGCTGGAAAACTTTGAACATGAATGTTTATTGAAGAAAAATACGATTATCATAAAATCCTGCAGACCACCTAATTGATCATTTAGAGAACCTTTCTTTCTCTTCATTATCTATACCATCAAAATGGTTGCCTAACCTTCTCGTCAGGGGCATCGTTCAGTTAACTAGCTGGCTGTTATGTTGAAAGTACACTCTGTAGAAGCAAAAAAACACAACTTACTCTTCCTTTAGCTAGCACTAATTCGGCAGCAAATACAGCTCCTCCACATCTGGGGCATCCTTCACCTGGCTTGGCTTTAATTCTAGCCGTATCAATGACAGTGGTACGAGGAGCGGCATGGGAAGCATCTCTATAAAATAACACTCGATTAATCTTCGTTGCTATTCGACCCGAGCCGATAAAACATCAAAACCTCTTGAAAAATTCAATATCACCGAAAATCTACAACTGGACATTGTCAATGATGTCTATTTTGGGTCGACTAGATATCAAATGATTCTGTTAGTTGGTTAAAAATCGGATCGCATTCCAAATTCCAATATATTTACAAAATTTGTGCAACTATTTCAAGTTTAAATTTGAGATTTTTTTTTCAAAAATACTACAAAAACAATAAGTAATCAACAAACGAGAATGTTAACGATGAAGGATTGGTAAAAAAAAAGGGGTAAATTTTCCATTATAAGAGGGTACCTGTCGAGTAAATCGCACGTTAGACCGATTGTACACCCGCCCCCACGACCTATACCTCGAGGTCCAAAACGTTTTGCATAACATACTGTCAAATAATAACACAACGTATTAGAATTGGACGAATATTTTGCTCACGAGGGTGATATTGAAATGAAATTCAGCCATATTCGTGTCTAAATGATCGTACGAGTAGAAAATTCATAGTACAAACCCGTTCATTACTGGATCACTTTGTAACGCACCAGCTCCTTTACCATATCCGTAACCTTTCGGGCCGAAATCTTTCGCATAACATACTATTACATGCAAAACATCAAAATACCATGCGGTGTTAGAACAAAATAAAAAGTACACGGTACTAATTACTCCTATTAAGGTATGTATAATTGATCATTTTCATATTATTTTATAGGATGTCTTGTATCCCAAAATATGAACAATTTTTTTTAAAATTCTACGATAAAATTTTCTTTTTCTTCATCTCAGTATCTTACAAGTAAAAGGATGGAATTCAAAAGTAGTGTAGTTATCAATAAAATGCTCACCTTTGCAATAAATCTCTTTATCTGGGCCTTCGCAACAGTTCACCGAATCTAGACGTTTCGAACAATCCGCACATTTAAAACATTCACGATGCCAACCCTTCGAACAAACCATGGCACTTTGTTAGTAAAACAAAAATTATCATTAATAGCTACAAAAAGATAGGTAACGGAAGACATGCTGAATTTCATGCCAAATAAAAGGATCAACGCAATCAACTTCATGCCACATGCTATCGAACTCTCAGACTTAGTTACCTTTGCAATAAATTTCCCTATCGGGACCATCGCAATGAATAATCGAGTCCAAAACTTTATGGCAAATTACGCAATTGTAGCAACTCAAATGATAAGCCTATAATATCATCAAACCAACTCGTATACTGCTTGAAAAAGCTAAATTTTGAATAAATTCTACTTCAGGGTGTTTGAGTAGGAGTACAATGCCTTCAAAATACAGATGCAGCAACCTAAACTACACAAGTGCATGCATGATTGCCGTCTTAAGATTTGAAGAGGGAAAGTTACGCACTAATGAAGGCGATTTTTTCAAAACGTCGTAACGCTGCTGATATTATAGATGATCAAAAAATTTTGAGATTTTTTTGTGGGATTTTTATGCTCTATAAAATGAGTAATGTTCATGTTTTGCCTAACTCTAAAATCGCAGGAGCTACAATGATTTGAAAATTTGTAGTTTTTATAATTCTTTCAGTTTGAAAATTAGGTGAACGATTTTCAGCTCATTTTGTAGAGCTAAAAAAGCTCTGAAAAAGTTATTGTTTCAAAATTTTGTCCAACTTGCAAATTGAAGGAGTTATGAAACCTACAAATTTTTAAATCATTGTAGCTCCTTCAATTCTAGAATTAGGCAAAACATAAAAATGACTCATTTTGTAGATCCTAAAAAGCTCTGCAAAAATTATTCTTTAAAAATTTTGCCCAACTTGCAAATTGAAGGAGTTATAAAGTCTACAAATTTTCAAATAATTGTAGCTCCTTCAATTTTAGAGTTGGGCAAAACATGAATATAACTCATTTTGTAGATCTTGAAAAGTTGAACAAGAAATCTTCAGAAAAAATTTGCCTATCTTCATCATCAGCGGAGTTATGACGTTCTGAAAAAAATCATCCCTTCATATCATAGGATCGGCAAGCATGCATGCACTGGTGTGGTTTGAGTTGCTGCATCTGTGATTTGAAGGAAGTGCATTCCTACTCGAACACCCTGTATAGGAATAGGAACTTTCAAGTATATCTACCTTTCCTCGGGCCAACATTTGCTCAGCTGCGTAGACATATCCACCGCAACGTGGACATCCTTCACCTTCTGGAGCCTTGGCAATGGCTCTGGATTCGAGTGGAGCTGACGCCTTGATGTATCCATTCCTGAAACGATAAAATTAATCGATGAAATCACTCGTATTAAAAAAATGGTAGATGAAATTTGATATTTAGGCGAAGCAATATCAAAAGAAAAAAGAAAATCGACATTGTATGTATATGAATAAAAAAAAAAATCGATTCACAATACGCAAGAGTTGGTTTATTGCATTTTCAATATTCAAAGCTTGAAAAATATTGCTTAAAGAGAAACTTAGTATTGTAAAAGAGCGAAAAAAAGTGTATTTTTTCAAAAATTTATTCATTTTAAAACCATTTTTAGTTCGCGAGTTATTACACTACGAATATGTAAAATGTATAAGAAAAAGATGGCGTGTGATACTGATTGTAGAAAGGTGAATCTTCAAACAGTAGTACACTGGTTTGAATAAAAAAATGCACAGTTTAGTGCAAATGAAAGCTAAACAAAAAGAAAGGTAATAAAATATGTGAAAAATTCTGATAATATAAATTAATCATATTATATACAATTAACTAGGTAAATGAATAGAAAGTTATTTCAGCCGTGTATTCTATATAGCTCAACACATGGTTGACAATTCACAGCCCTCCCACTCTTATTCGTGTTATTGAAAGTCAGAAAAAGTTTTCCAGCTTTGTTAGCATTTTTTAAAGCTTATAAAGTAAGCTTTGTGTGTAGGTAGTGTAGGCTATACCTCTATATTAATCCATCCTAATAAAGCAAACAAACGAGTAAGAAGATAAATAAGCAAAGCTTCGCCTCGATTTGCTTGTTAATGCGATTATTCGGCACATAAAAATGTAATTCTCACCATTTTTTTGTAATAATTAGGACGGAGCCAGTGGAAGCGTTTTTCTCTTCATTGTAGGGTTGAGTTTTTATCTACCCTTTGTAAGGTATATTTTTATGGAATTTTATTCCTCTTTTGCATAAGTAGGTATAGTAAAAGTAATATTTTTTCGGTTTTGTCATGAATTGCTAAAGCTTATACGAAGCGATTTTTCTCTCCGGGTTAGTGCCTGAGTAATTTTAACGCATAAGTGGGTAAATTTTTTTTTTTAGTCGAGTATTTATATATGGTGGTGGTGTAGTCGTTCAGTTGCCAATGGAATGTTGTTATGTGATAACGCTGATATTAGTGATTGGAGGATGATTTTCATCAGTGATTTTTTTTCTATAGGTGTTTGATCGAAGATCGGTTGATAATTCAAATTGTAGAGACATTATACAGAAAGTCTATTCACGAGAATTGAAGGGGTCAAGTTAAATAATGAATACTTTTATAAGCAAGAAAACTTCGGGATATGCAATACCTTCAATTTTTACATAAAGCAAAAAATCGTAAGGAGGAAGTACATAGGCTATTTCTGTTGCCATGGTGTTGCCCAATTGCAATATTGAAAGAGCTGTAGATTTTTGGAATCAAAAAATTTATGTACAAGATATTCAATAAGTGGATAGTTCCTTCAATTCAGTAAGTATACTCAACTTATCCTGATTACAAGTATGTTTGTTTGCATATGCTTTAAATTGCAGGGGTGAATTAAATTTCTTATATGATAATTTTGTACTTGATAGGCAACCTATTGTACGTTCAATAATGTAAGTTTGCCTAGCCTTCAAATTCAAGGGGTAAACGTTACTTTTTGCGTGATGATCGCAATTATGAAGGAATCAATGTTAACATCGTTGGAGGGGGTGTTTAAAAATTGGAAAATCTCGACTCAGATGGGATTTTTACAACTCAAAATGTCATTTTGTATTATAAGGTCAATGGTTTTGAAAATGAAAAAAAAACACTGATTGCAAAAATCTTGAAAATTAGGCCCCCATAAAAGAAAGATGATTTCAAGCCCCACAATTTTCATCGCTTGTATTTTTTGGTAGCAACCCTGTAACCATCGACTATGTATGTTTCCCATAAACATAGATTTTCTGACTAAACTAAGGGTGCTACAAAAAAATGCAAGGGATGAAAATTGTAGAGTTCGAAATTCTCTTTTTCGTACGAACCATCAGTTTCGAGGTTTTTGCAGTCGAAGTGTTTTTTTTTGCATTTTCAAAACGATCGACCTTATGAATGGTCCAGAAACGTGCCAGGCTATTGGGTCACCACCTGCGATTCGAAAAATCGGCAAACATGCCTAATTATACTCAGATTGGACAGCCTATTTACTGAATTGAAGGCAGTACATCACTTATGAAACACCCTGTATGCCTTCAATAATGAAAACAGGAAAAATATGTATATAACCGGCTTTATACATTTCGTTGAGGCGTTTGAAATGGTTCAAGTTCCGACAATTTTAGTCCAATTACAATACCCAAGATACTACAACACTTCAAACTCTTTGAAGCTCGATATCTCCTTCAAAATGAAAGATAGGCAAAATTTCCACATAACTCATTTTGTAGAATTTGATCGTCTCTATAAAATAGTTTATATATAAATTTCGCCTATTCAACACGTGGAAGGCGATAAAAGACGTTCAAGTCTTTGAAGTAAGCTGCAACGTGTCAAAAATACATTCTCATAAAGCATAACTAATTTTTTTAGAAAAAATTGGGTAAAAAGGTTCAAAAAGGTAAAAAGATGGCACGGAGGGGATTGGGAGAAAACGTTTAACCGAAATCATCCATCTCGACGTTTCCACATTGGTGTATTTTTCTACAGGAAAAAAGGTTTTAATCGACAAAACGACTTATTAGAGAGCTGAACTAAAAGCTGATTTATTACACAATCCAACTACTCGATTTTTCGTAAAATCACATAAGTAGGTACCTATTTCTTGATCGGAAAATTTAACTTTCGAATCGTTTAATCGCGAAAGTTGATACATCGAGTTAGAAACATTGTTAAATTGAAGCCAAATACGTATTTACATGATTATAATGAAAAATCGTAAGCTTTTAGGCTTTTAGTAAAAGCTTTAGCAATGCTCAAAAAAACCGAATCAATATTACTTTTTGTACATCGGAAGAGTGTATTTTTAAAGTTTTAAATAAGTAAACGAGAACCGTGAATTTTTTTGTAGATTTATTATTATTATATATTCTTTTTTATAATACAAAATATAAGCTTTAATGTACGTATAAATTAAAAATGCATGTAGTTTTATTGATGCCGAGAGAGATTTTGTATGAAAGAGATATTGTGTAATAAATTATTTTTGTTTGCAATGCATCTACTACATATACGAGTATATTGGAAACAGGATACCTATTGGTAGGCGTTTGAGTCTTGTAAACTACGTATAATTTTATTGGCTTTTAAATAAAGGGGGAAATGCGTTGCAATTAAAAAAAAAAACATTAAATATAAAATATAAAAGAGAGGGAGGGTGGAATTTTATGCTGACGAAAAATTCCTCCGCTTTTGCTGTAGTTGGTTCCGTTGTGCATGGTTGTATTCTTCTAATGGCTGTTACAGAGATACAAAAATTTTGTTATATGGGATTGTCGTCGATATCAAGGTTCAAGGTAAATAATAAATCGCTAATTAATGCATGACTTTATCGGTTTTCATCATAATAGTCAAGACTAATAGCGTTTCAATATATTCCTCCTTGGTTAGTATAGGACTATGAGGGTCTAAGCGGCGGGGGTCGGAAAAGGTTGGGGTAATTCTAAAGGGTACAGGTGGTAGAACTACGTATCATCAAATTCGAAATAGTATAACCTTCGTCTCATGTAAATAAATGCGTATTCGGTGTGTTTGGTAATATATGAATCGTGTATAAATACGTATCTATTTCTCTTCATACATCGAAGTAACACGAATAGATCACTTACCCGAATTGATCTCCGGAATCCATATTTAAAGCTCCGGCTCCACCTCCGAAACCGTATCCTTTGATACCGAATTTACGTCCGTGGCAGTTCTTACAATATAATTCATTTTCGTGTTCTGTGCAGTTCGTCGAGTCCAAGAATTTACCGCATAAACCTGCAAGTTCAAAAAAAAATTGATCAGTAATTGGAATTCAAGTAATGAAACCAATAAAATTGAGAAATTATGTAGTTACCGCATTTGAAGCAAGTCTTGTGCCATTTTAAACCTCCGGCTACTCTTTCTTCAGCGGCGTATACGCTTTTGCCGCATTTCGGGCATTTGGGGGCTTGTGGTGCTACGAACGGAGGCATTATGTCGTATAAAGTTGTCGTTTACTAACAGCCAATCTGCAAAATGATACATGGGTAGTTATGGTACTTTGCCAAAGCTGTCGCTTATCATTTTACGTATAATTATTTAACCTAGTTATCTGCGTGTGCAATCCTACGTAATTTTATTTATGTTGTGCATCGTCGCCCCCCTTTTTCAAGAGCACGTGCTTAAGATCTGAGATATTTTGTTTTGGGTGAGAACATCGTTAGAATATTTTGGACCAGTGACCCAGTAAATTATTAGTCGTCGGGTCGTCCATCTCGCCACATCGTGGTAAATAAACATTGTAGATGCATTGTAAATAAAATGAATTTGCAGAAAAATTTATCGTTCGAATGACCTCGATGACATTTTAATGAAAGATGAAAAAATTTGTTATGAATGTAGAGAAAATAATCTAAGCAGTTGGCATGAAAAAAGGGTGTATTTTTTTGTAGCTGACATGTGGTTCTCTTTCAGTATAATCCAAACGAAAATTTTGAGGAAGGGGCTATCCGAAATTGCCCTTAGAAAACAAGCAACAGGGGGGTTTAGGAGTCGAAACACCCTTATTTCTGCATATGAAGAGGTAGGGGTATGTTTGGTATCATTTTCATATAATTCGACCCTTCTGAACTCGAATCCGTCATCACTTTTCCGATTGAAAGTGAAAAAGTGGCATAATCGTGTTCGTGTTGCAGAAAATTTGTAAATTTTCGTAAAAATTCCGCTATATGCATAAAATCTCATCTTCTAAGAAGAATGGCTTCTCACCACTGCAGAATAAGAAAAAAATTGTTTAACAAAAAATGGTGAATTTTCAATACTCTACAACTTTTGTTTCAAGTTTTTTGTCGTTTTGTGATTTTTTACTGCAATGTTATTTTTTTTTGAGGACACCCGTGTGAAAAAATTTGCTAAATTGACGAAACGAAAAAAAGTTTCGAACAAAAGTGTTGCAGAACCTTGAAAATGATTTGAGTTCAGGAGGTTGGAAGTAGGTTAGACAAAAGGGGACCTGAATCAGTTAAAGGTATAAGGGTTAAGAAGTCAGAAACCGCGATTAAATGCCAATTTGAGAAAAAATTGGACATTTTAAGATGAGCAAATTCCACAAATGGGAGAATTCCCTGTTTCCTATCTCGAAACTAACTTCAAATTTGGGTTCAGGAGGTTCGAATTATAATGAAGACATGTTTCTTGACACAATTGGTCAGCCCTACAGGGTTTAAAAAATGAAAAATTGTAATTGTACCTATGTTTTTACAAAAATTGATCATTTTTTACAACAGAAATTTCACAATTGTGTCACTTCTCTCTTTTTAATCGCGAAAGTAATGACAGATTCGAATTCTGGAGGGTCGAATCGTATGGAAATGATATCAAACATACCCCTAGTTCTTTATGTGAAGAAATCGAACGTAAATTTTTAAATAAATTTGCACCCCCTCACCCCCTCCCCTCACTAGTTTCACTCAAAACTGCATAAAAATTAAATTTTTGAAAAATCGTCGAAAGTTAAATAAACGAGCAAGGCAATACTTAGATTTAGAAAAATTACATTTTGCTTCTAGTTCTGAGCATGAATTTTCAATTTTTCAAGGAAGGAGAGGAAGGGTTTCAATTATTTGAAGAGACAAAAAGTAATTACATCGAATATCCAACAATTTCGCTGTTGATGGTAGGCAACCAACCACACACGAAAGTAAATTAAATTGGATTTTCAAAAAATTCATAAAAAATCACTACATTTTTTTCTACCACTCTATAACGTGCCTGAAGTAGAAACTACGATTCAGGTAATTTTTTTTTTGATGGTAGGCAACCATCAACACACAAAAGTGTAATAAATTGAATTTTCAAAAATTCACCAAAATCATAATTTCAACAAAGAACAAATTACCTAGGGTAAAAGGAAAGAAGTTGTGTAATACACTTTTCGCTCATATTTATCTTTGAAAGGGCTGTAAAATCAAGAATTGCTGTAACCGCTTCAAAAATGTCGAAAGGCAAAAAGTAAATACCACAAATTTTCCTGTCATCTTAGATACTTGAATGTATGATTTTTGATGAATTTTTTGAGAACGTAATTCAATATATTTTTACCTGTTTTGTGCATTGATGGTTGCCTATCATCAATAGATCCGGGGTACCTACCCAAACTCAATAAAGAATTTATGAGAATTAAAAATCTTTAATTTTTTATCAAAGGATAAGTCGAGAGTAATCTCAAAATGATTGACCAACGAACCTCACTTCCACGTTTAAAACTCACTTCGTCATTGGTTGGAGAAGGGGGAGAGGGGGTACCATAATTTTTTTTTGGATTTAAAAAAAATGACTAGGTACCTATTCTATGTCTAAATCGAAGGAGGAGGTATTTGTGATTTCGACTTTTCAATATCATATTATTTGTGAGAAAAATGTATTCATATGGTCAAAACGTGACCCAAAGTGTCAAGCAGACAAATTGTTAGATCTGTCCTAATGTCCTTACTCGAACTAAAGGTTTCGTCAAGGTCGTTGGGTTTCAAAACAGAACAAAATAAGCATAAAAACTCTCTCATTGGTCAACAGATATTTCAAGACTCAACAATGTTGTTATTTTTTTGCAAAGCACAGCACAGAGACGAGAGACGTTTGCATCCAGACCTTCACCCTGTTTCCCACCCACTTATTCTAGCTTTCCAACGAGAAAAAAAAACAAGAACCAAAATACCAACCGCACGAATAATAAAAAAAGAAACAGAATGATTCACTGTTAACAAGGAAACTAACATAGGCGTGAAGACCAAAACACTTTCTTCGCTAATTTGTAATACGATCAACAAAATGGCCGGTGATTAATCAAAACCTATAGTAACGTGTGCTACAGTCTGAGTCGCGTCGTCTAGTTGAATATAGTTGAGACTAAAGAGACTTTATTTTAAACTTTTTTTTTTTCTTCAAATTTTATCATCTTGATATGGGTTTAAAATGAAGTCGAATGAAAGTTTTAACATATGTTTCTATGTAATTTGTGTACGAATTGAAGTATCGCCAAAAAATCTGACATGTTTGGCCGATATCCATTTGCAAGTATACGCCAAATCCCAATACTATATTTAACCGTTAGTATCATTTAAATCTTAGCTGGTAAGCGGGTTCTTTGAATGCAAATTGTGTTTGATAGATAATGTTTCGATTATTGGAATTAAGTTTCGGGGGGTGTCGAAAAAGAATCATTTCGTTAGCGAAATTTGGAGAATTTAGAAGCAATCAAGAATGTTTATAAACATTTTATTCGAGAATAGTATTCTAAGAAATGCTCGTATGGTTTTGGTTTAGAAGTAAATAATCAAATTGTACCATGAAATTGTTGAAGGTAACGAATAAATTACATAGTTCATTAAAAATGATTCTTTTTACCCTGCAGAAGATGTCCATTCTATCTCGTCAGATGAGTAACACCTCTTTTGGAAAGATATTGGTGATCAATTATGTATTTGACAAGGTCAACTTCAAAAGAATAACCACCCATTAGAATACGAAAATTTACATTTTTTTGACAAATTGGATAGTTATCATCATCACCAGAAGAAGAAATTAGACTAATGCAAAAAGTTAGGCCGAATAACCTCAACAATCTGCCACCTTGAATAAATTTACAAAATACCTAGTTCTCGAGTAAAATTCACGATCAATTTGATTACATCGACTCTTTTTCATCAAGAATGAATGAATCTGTCTAAACATAAGAAGAAAATACATCTTCCAGAACTCAAAGTAAAAATAATAGCTCATACCTGGAACCGAGTAACGATCATTTTTCCACTAAACTTTCAACTTTTTCAACTACAAACAATCGAACGAAAGAACAAATCGAACTACCACGCAAACTACATTTTGATATGAACTATTGCGGCATAAAATCTAGCTATATATAGGTACATTACATTACATTACAGCACGAGTACCTAGCCGAGTATGATTCATTCACTGATTACATCACTTCGTTCGTCGATCGTATTCGTCGCCGAAGAAAATAATACGGTTAGAATTAGAATAGTTACGCAGGTAAGTTATTTTGAAACGAGTCAAGACTTGAATAGGAAATACGTTAATAGTTAACTAATGATTAGCAAACCTTGAATTTGAATTTGAAACGAGGCATAGGCGTCTAGGCGACAACTGAGAACTGATAAGGAGTTCTATTCATCGATCAAATGTTTTGTTAACCAAGTAAATCTCATGATCGAGTAAACAATTCAATGAGTATCAAGAGGTAACGTTTCAAATGATCGATGAAATAACGAATTAAGTTCCAAATGAGTCATTAGAATTAAATGTAAAACAAGCATTTCAACGTTCATGTCGTTGCTTGTAGTCATAATAACTAAACGTGGTGATAACAAGTGAAGGAAGAATTGCCTATTCGTAGAAACTTAGGCAAAGCAGCGCGTTATCAAACAATCATTTGATTGGATGAGCGAGTAGGTAGGTAGGTAGAGTAGATAGGTAATCCTATTATCATTTTTCAAATAATTTTTTTCAAGATAAAGTAGGTATATTATTTTGTTTTACTTCATTTGATACTTCACTATTACAAATGAAGTGTAAAGTAAACAAATTGAACTAATGAGAATTATAGAAATGAACAAGTTATAACTTGTCTTCCATTGTTTCAAAAAAAAACAATTTTTTAGCTCGGGAAGGTTCTATTCGAATTACCAGCTAATTTAATTGAAAATAAATTTCATGAAAATAAAAAGGTCTATGTCAAATTCAAGATGATTGAATTCAAATTTAAAATTGAAAATGAAATACTGACGATTGACAAATAGGGGTTGGTATTCTCAATCTTTTACCCCATTTAATTTCCAATAAAGTCTTTCTAGGACTCGCTGCTTTGCTCCTATGTCCTATTCTATCAAAAACCATGCCAATTTTAAACGTTAATTAAAAAATACGTGATTTTTTTCAAATATTTTGTCCAGTTGTAGACCAAATTTTCAATTTCTAGTTCATTATCGACCAATTTATGATATATTTTGAAAATTTGCCTCTACAAAATTCAAAGTAATTTTCGAGAAATTTTTTTTTTTTTCTAAAATGATTTCGAATCAGATTTGCAGCTGAATTAAACGAAGTCTAAGACTAATAGAATAATTTCCTATTGAAATCACTCGATCAACCAAAGATTCAGTTTCTCCTTCGGTTTAGCAAAGAATAAAAATGGTCAGTTTTAACCTGTCTAACTGGTCCAACTGATAATTAAATACAACTACAGCTAGATTGCAACCAGTTTAAACGGTTGAATACAAAATCGTGCGATATTTTACGTATTAAAACAACATTATATCTTTCGATGAGCATATTTACGATATTTGGAAACCGATCCGAAATCGCCACAAGATGACAATACCTTCGAATGAAATTTTTCCACAATACAACTCACACAAACAAGAAAAATCAAAATTTTCCAACGCGAATTTCCAATAATACGATTTTTTACAAATATCACCGATGAAGGCACAAACAGTTTGACTTTTTCCAAAATATTTCAAATTATGATGAAAAAATTCAAAGATGATTTCAATTACTTACCGAAAAATTATAAATGATCACGAACACTTAAGACCGAATTAACACGAGTAAGCACACAAGCTTCAAGATTGTTAAACTGATGATCAGTCCAGAACTGAGAAAAGAGCGAATTGTGCTACGTTTTAACAGAACTGCACACGGCACCTTTAACCGAATTACCGCCAAAACGAGGGACGATATTCCGCTCACCCCCGCTAGCCTTTTACTTTTAAATGTTTTTGAAACGTCGCATACTTCTCCGTTTATTGCATATTTTTACCATAATGATTCATTACATATTTATTTTATACCTGTAAATGTTTTAAATATATTATTTTTTACATTATTTCGGCCCACGTACTCGAACATGGCATTTTCCTTATGAAAATCGCCTCGGTTATTTTTAACACGCTTGTTTACCGATTTCAGCGAACTATATTGATTCGAAGATAATCCTTATTTTTAAATTGATTCGTATCGTGCCCTTCGTATGTAATTTTAGAGCGTTATTAATTCTACAATTCCGACCCTCAATCTTCTTCAAAAACTAACGTTTGCCAACTCGTAAGCAAAAATTTCCTTTCCTTCACTTGGACAAATATTTTTAATAAATATAATAGCGAGCATTTTTCATCGCGAATTTGTTTATTTGTTTTCGACCGTTGAACGAGCTAATGGAAAATGCGACGAAAAAGTGAAAGAATTACACATTTTGTCAACAAACCTATGCTTATTTGTCCAAAATACATACGAAGGTGCCATAATTTAATGACGGAAACTTAAAAGGCGAGTCGACTTTGTAAAATTTAAATGATTCGGGAAATCATCTGAGAAAAATTATTACCATGATTTATGATGTTTTCAAATTTCAAGCGCCGGCATTGGCTTAGCACATGTCGATGAAATTACGCCAATTGTTTTTGATTACATGCATAAATCAAAAATCTTATGTAAACAAAACAAATACCCGAGTGTACCTATATCATTTTATACTTTCTTTTTTTAATTGTTGTTTTACTGTTTCGGTGTATAAATATTTATCTCCGAGTTTTTTTATTCTTTAGATTGTTGGAATTCTGGTAAAGTGAGTAATTTATGATATAACTCATAAGTACGTACAAATGGTTTAATTGAAGGGAGAGTGGTTATTAAATGGGTATTCATACACAGATAAGCAAATAATAAATATTCAAATGCCAAATAATTTGTTGAAACATCATTAACCTTACAAAAGAACAAAAAACAGTTAGAATTGAACTTGAATTGTTTTGAACATTGCAAAAATAATTCAAGTTACAAAA
Organism: Pseudococcus longispinus; assembly: GCA_900064475.1. NCBI lineage: Eukaryota > Metazoa > Arthropoda > Insecta > Hemiptera > Pseudococcidae > Pseudococcus > Pseudococcus longispinus. The sequence continues at coordinate 49,589 of FIZU01028358.1, forward strand.
AAAATTAAAATACTCGTATCATAGAATTTGGTTGAAAGCATGAAAATTTTTAAAACTGTCCTGTTCGCAAAAATTGAACCATGTCTTCTAAAAAATGTCAAAATTGCTTGAAAAGATATTGTTCGAAATATCTTGAAAAATTTTTAAATTTTCTCAAAATTACTCAAAAATCAAAATGTGGCCAAAATTGGTTGAAATATGAAAAAAAATATACCTACACATTTTTGGCCTCAGTACTTTTTTTTGCACTTTTATGATGCTTTGAGTAAGTTTTCGATTTGGACATTTTATATGAAATTTTATCAATTTTTTCATTGAATTCAATGACTTTTAAGGAATTTTAAATAATGAATTTCCATTTCTTTTTCACATACACTTTGATATTCGAATCAGTTTTATTGTTGTCTTATCGATTTCTGAATACTTTTTATCAATTTTCATGAAAATTTTAACATTTTGAGTTGGATATGTTTTATAGCTGAAGGAGGGAGGAAGGATCAAGAAAATTTTTGAAAATTTCAGATTTTTTCATTAAAGTTGGTGAAAATATCATAGAAATGACCGCAAAATCATGATAACAGTCAAAATTCTTGTAAAAATTATTAAAATTTTCACAAAATTCATTCAAATTATGAAAAAAAAAATACCAAATATCATAGAAACCTATAATCGTCGAAAATTTTGATAAAATTGTTAAAATTTCCACAAAAATCAGCAAAAAATAATGTAAAAACAGCCCATAACTTATGAAAATTATCTAAAATTTGTAAATAATTTTGAAATTTGTCACCAGAATCAGTAAAAATATCATATAAATGGCCAAAAAATCGTCTAGCAAAAATAATCAAAATTTCCATAATAATTACTTGAAATACGAAGAAAATGACGAAAATAATCATGAAAATTGTCGAAAACGTTAAATTTGTCACAGCATACACAAAAATCAGTAATATTGTAGAAACGGCTCAAAAATCATAAAAATCGTCAAAAACTTCTTAAAATAGCTTAAAATTTTTGCAAAAGTTGCTAAAATTCTCATAAAAATCATTTAAAACACGAAAAAAGTTATAAAAAAAGTAAATACTTTTAAATAGTCGAAAAAGTTGTTAAAATTGACAAAATTATTTGCAAAAATCAGTAAAAATGTTGTAAAAATGGTTAAGAAATTCTAAAATCTGTCAAAGGCCTAGAATTCCACAAAATTTTCAAAATTTTTATGATTTTGTACCATTTTTACAACATTTTCCAGTGATTTTTAGGATTATTTTCACAACTTTTACAAAACTTTCGATAATTTTTATATTTTTTTGTTATTTTTAACAAAGTTTTTAAGCTGATGTTTTATCGCACTTTTCGACGATTTTCATGATTTTTCGGTCATTTTTATCACATTTTTAATTATTTTCATAAAAATCTCAATAATTTTCGGTCATTAATTTGTGATTTATTTACTGAGGGGGAGGGGCTATCAAGGGATATCGATCAGGGTGGGTCATCTTCTGTTTCTTTTTTTTTTTTTAGAAAGTTGGAGAGGAGATTGAAAAGAAGTTGTGGGGTGACCTTAAAATACTGTGGAAAAAATTTTGGTCTCTGACATGAACCAACATTTTCTAGATGGAGTTCAAAATTTGAAAATTTTCAGATATCAAAAAAAAATCATTTTTAAAATTTTTGTGGATAGTTGCCCTATTGTTACCATAAAACAGTGAAAAAAATGTTCCTACAATTTTTCCGTATTTTTTTTTAGGTGTTTAGATGATTTTTTGTACATGGTCGAAATGATGTTTTTGAAGATATTTCAAAATTAAATTTAAAAAAACAATTACATACGGTTTGGTCGATATTAGGGCTTCAATTTTCACTCCAGATGCACGTAGGATAACCCCCGACCGCCATTTTCCTTTCTCAACATCCCAAAAAAATCCGGAAAAATCGGTAAATATTCTTTCATTCTTCTATGGTAAGAGTACGACTAACCATCCACAAATAATTTTTAAAAATATCAATATTTTTCGAGTTTTTGAAAATTTTAAAATTTTGAACCCCATCTGCATGATGTTGGTTCAAGTCAGAGACCCAAAATTTTTTCCACAGTATTTCAACGTCACCCCACAACTTCTTTTCGATCTCCTCTCCAACTTTTCGAAAAAAAAGAAACTAAAGACGACCCACCCTGATCGATATCTCTTGATAGCCCCCTTTTCAGTAAATAAATCACCCTTCAACTTTTCAAAAAAAAGTCAAAGGCGACCCACCCAAATATTAACCCTCTTGACGACTGAAATATTAGAAAAAAATTGTGAGATTCTAACTTTTTAATTCCCTTTACTGCAAACAAGTTTGCCCTCGCTTCTCTTAGGTTCAATAAAGAACCTTTCCTGGTAAGATGGTCAAATTCGCACCCGACCCGATCGGGACAAAAATCCCCCAAAA
>FIZU01028365.1:0-10340 GCA_900064475.1 Pseudococcus longispinus
AGAGAGGGGAGGTGGAGGGCAAATCTCAAGTACACATTTGTGTACCCCAAGGTTGCCTCATTACATCATAAAAGTTTCATCTTGTTTGGTAGAGTACTCAGGGAGGGGGAGCACAAAATGTGTTAAGTGCGTACGTATAGGAAGTCTTACCCTACATTTCAAAACAAACATTCTGAAAAAATCCATCAAAATCGATCCATTAGGAGAGACTGGCGGCCTATCAATAGGTTTTTTTTTTTATAGATATGAATAATTAGTAGGTAGGTAGTTTAATAAATCGCAGGTTTGATAATGAGTAAATCAATGACGTCGGAAGCATAGGTTCCGTGAGTGCTCATGCATCCGCGGTTTTCAAGGGTTTTTTAAATGAATTATGTGGTCTAAAGAGCTCTAACCCTAAACCCTCCTTGACGACCGAAAAGTTGAAAAAAGTGATGACATTTCAGCGTTTGAATGACTTTTTCTAAAAAATTCACCCTCGCTTCGCTCGGACTCAATACTTTTCTATTTCCATAAAATAATGGATATTTTTTGAAAAAAATTCACCTACAATCGGTGTTTTTCTCACCATTCTCTTACAGACTTCCTCGCTACGCTATTGACAAGGATTTTTTGATTGGGACAGGGGGGACCTGAGTGAGAAAAATTTGAGCACTCACGGATAAAAAAGCAAAGTGACGCCACTGCAGTAAATTATTTTACACGCATCAGTTCCTTTAAAAAATTTTATTAGGAAGGAAGTAATACGACTTATCTACTTTATACCTTTATTTCAGAATATTTACTGGGTTCCGAGATACACTTTCAACTTTCAGTTACTATTTCCATTACGTAAATACTAGCACACGAAAAATTAAATCGTCAAGCAAAAAAATCCATGTTTGAATATACGGATGAACTTTTGTGCCTAGCAAAGCATGAAGTTTTTCAAACGACTACCAATTTTCTTATTCATGTTATTGCAGTATTTACAACTAGGAACTGTCAGTCCTGTCGATTTGTATTATTCATATAAACGTGACCCCGACCTGAAACCCGCATTACAAATTTCGTTTTTTGACGCCAAAGTGAATGATGGCGTCTACCTGAATGGTGGCGCCAACCTGAATTATATCGCCGCATCACGAATTTCATCTTTTCGGCCACTTACAGGCCCATGGGAAGGAGGCACTAATGTTACCATAACATTATTCGGCATAGAATATGAATTCGGAGGCATTAAAGGTATTAGAGTGGCTGGGGAAACTTGTGTGCCATATAGAAATACAAATATACCACAAGAGCCGATAACATGTACAATCGGCAAATCAAAAGTATTACCAAATCACGAAGGACCAGTTGAAATCAAAGTGAATGGAAAAACTATCACATCTGAGCAAAATTTTAAATTTGTTGATCCAAAAATCATGAACATTTCTCCAAAAAAAGGTCCCACATATGGTGGTACTGAGCTCACTATTGAAGGTGAAAATTTGAGTGCTGGAGGATTCACTGAAGTTTCCATCGGAAACACATCATGCACAGTGTTTTCACGTAGTTCATCTACAATCCTATGCATTACCGACCCATCTCTTGCAGAAAAGAAGGATAAGGTTTTTGCAAAATTCGATGGAAATATTCGCGATTCGAACAACAACTTATTCGAATACGTTGAAGCGCAACGGCTGCGCGATGAAAACGGCTTCAACTATGAGCCTAAGGGTATTCCTTCCGGTGGTATCAAAATTTTAATACGTGGTGTAAACTTACCGTCAACTCAACAATTGCTACTACACATACATGATGAAAAACAGATTTATAACAGTTCATGCGAAATTCAAAATGATTCCACCACTGAATGGATCTGCTTGTCACCTTTAATTCCAGATATTGACGGCGGTTTGATAAATTCAAGAAATCCCAGAGAAATGAATGTTTCATTTTCAAATGGAACAATAAGCAGCCAAATCTGTTTTAAAAATCAACCACGCAAGTTTCTATTGTATCCTGATCCAGAGTTTCAGTATTTTAATTATATTGAAGAAAATTCAGTATCTATTAGAGGACAATACATCAACTATGCGTGTCAAATTACTGATATAAGTATAAAAATTGAAAACTATACTTGTAATGTAAAAATAATGTCCTCAAACCAAATTGTTTGTACTCTACCAAACTTTTCGCCAACATATTCTATGTTTGGTTCTGAACAAAAGTACGGCATTTTAGCAAAGCCTGATAGTATCACTGTATCAATTGGAAACCTCAATGTTAGCGTCTTGAAAGAAAACTCGTCGCCAATAGGTATCCCTGCCGGTGGCATCAAAAATTTGATACGTGGTATAAACTTAGTACCACCAACCCAACAATTGCTGCTACATGTACACGATGATAAGCAGATATACAACAGTTCCTGCAAACTTCAAAGCGATTCCACCGTTACATGGATCTGCTTGTCACCTTTCATTTCAAATATTCACAGCGGTTCAATAGATGCGAAAAATCCCAGAAAAATGAATGTTTCATTTTCAAATGGAACAATAAGTAGCCAAATAATTTTTAAAAATCAACCTGGCACGTTTCTATTGTATCCTAACCCAGAGTTTCCTTATTTTCTAAGCCAATCTGTTGAATATAACGAAGACAATTTTTTAATTATAGTGGGAAAAAATATTAAGAAAGAATTGCAAAACACTGATATAAATGTAAGCATTGGTAATCAAGTTTGTGAAGTAAGATCACTTTCATCAAACCAAGTTCTTTGTAATCTACCAAAATTTGAACAATCAGATTCAATGCCTGATACTGAACAAAAGAATGACATTTTAGCACAACATGATCACATCTATGTATCAATTGGAGACCATTTCAACGTTAGTGTTCCAAAACAAAACTCAAATATATCAACATCTGAAAACTTTGTGATGAAATACATCATTTATGGCACCACTATTTTTGTGTCTGTCATACTTTTGATAATAATGTTCCATTTCATTTCCCGGAAAAAAATCACAATGAAATATTCAAATGCAATAAGAAATTTGCAACAAGAAGTAAATGTCATGGGTATGGAAGCAATAGCTGTTAAACAATGCATGAAGCGTGTAATTGTCAAAAACGAGATCACTTTGGATGAAAATTTGTCAAAAATGCTGGTATGTAACTGAAAAGCAGAGATACTAAGTTTTTTGTGTCATTCCGTCGTATTAGTAGCGTAGCCAAAATGTTCTCAAGGAAGGGGTGAAACACATAGGTGACTTGCAATACCTATTACCTAATAAGTATAATGACGATGTGACAATATCAAAAAAGAGGTTTGCGCCAAAAAAAATTGATGATGGGCATGATCTTCGGGGGGAGGGGGGTGCGATAACATATGCAGATGAAAACTGAAGTACTAATTACCAAAAAAAAAAAGAGAAACATGCCACATTGAATTAAAAAATTTTGATCAAAAAAATGTTGGTACTTGATTCGTGAAAGTTGATCTGATATAGTCACAAAATTAGATTCAAGTTGATCTTGTTGCATTCATTTTGATCAAATTAGGGATTGCCCATTTCATCCTTTGTGGCTACACTACTGCTTTTTATCGCTTATAATCATAAAAATATATATTAATATGGATGTTTTAGGGCTAGAGGTCATTTTTTTTTAAGTGACAGAATTCTGGCCAAATAAGCCATGGCAATCAAAATTCTAAACCAAACAATTTCAAGATCATTAACATTACAATATTTTGTCATGATACCATTATTAAAATAGAAAATTGAATTTATGTAAAATGTAAATTAATAAAAAATAAGTCATATCAAAATGTCAAGGACGACCTCAGCCCTAAAACATGTCCATGATTTGAGAATTTATTCTATTAAGAGAAAGTTGCTTCAATTTTTTCATGGCTTTTGTTTTTCTAAAAATAGAAACTACCTGATGTTGAAATCGAGAACACGTCAGTCCCTAGGAACAACACTGGAACATCTGTAGAATCTGAATACATAATACCACCAGACAATAAATGGGAATTTCACAGAAGTAATTTAGCTCTTGGCAGGTGTCTTGGTGAAGGAGAGTTTGGCAAAGTTGTTCAAGGGGAGGTTAAGAACACATTCAAAGAAAGTATTACTACAACTGTAGCTGTTAAAATGTTGAAAGGTATTCTGTTTGCACTAGTTTATCTAATGTAGTTCAAAGGATAAGTAATAAAACTGATTGGTGACAACTATAGTACCTCCCTAACTAAGTGTCTAGCTAAGTGCCTACATAATACATAAGTATCTACTCATACAATTTCAGATGATCACTGCGATGATGATATGATCGATTTGGTATCAGAAATGGAGATTATGAAATTAATTGAAACACACGTCAATGTACTACGTCTTCTCGGATGTTGTACCCAAAATGGGCCTTTGTTCGTTATAACCGAATATGCTCAACATGGAAATTTACGCGAATTTCTTCGAAAACATCTTCCATCTGACGGTGAAATTGATGCGATCAATTTATCTCAAGAAACGTTGATAATGTTTGCTGTACAAGTGGCCAAAGGAATGGAACATTTGGCATCCATAAAAGTGATTAACATTTTTTTTTAAACTTTCCCATTTAAGCAGATGGCAAGGCAACAACTAGAGTAATGATAGGATAGATGATCATTTTGGATTTCATTTTTTATACTCAAAACATGTTTTGTATTAATTTCCAGTGCATTCATCGTGATCTCGCAGCCAGAAATGTTTTAGTGTCCGACGGTTACATTTTAAAAATTGCAGATTTTGGTTTATCCAGAGATATTTCAAATAAAGAGTATTACAAAAAAAGATCAGATGGAAGGTTACCTGTAAAGTGGATGGCTCCCGAATCGTTATGTCATAACATTTATTCAACTCAATCCGATGTGTGAGTACAATCAGTGAAACATTTTCTCATTATCTATTTGCAACAAACATTTTTTTTCTACACATACAAAGTCTGTCGCTCAGCTTGCTAATTTCTAAAAAATTATGAGTTTTCAAAACTGGCCTGGTAAGTTGGTTTAAACAATACATTTTATACCTTTCAAAGCTATCATTCAATTTTATAGGTGGTCATATGGCATATTATTATGGGAAATTTTTACTATGGGCGGTGTACCTTATCCCACACTTGTGGATGTTGAGAATTTATACCAAATTTTACACTCAGGACACCGCATGGAAAAACCTCCCAATTGTTCGGCGAAGATGTACGTAATATGTATCTACCTATTCTTACATCACTGCTGTTTTAATAATTTCTGAATACCTAACAATTTTCACTCAACATATTGACTTTCGTTATATTTTTTCCCATGTGTATTTGCAGATACAGTATAATGCGCGAATGTTGGAGTTTCCAGCCCAAACAGCGCTCATCATTTTCAACGATTATAAACAATTTGCAAGATACATTGTCGAGTCATGAGGTAAGTGCATACCGACTCAATAATTGATAGTCGTATTTTTTTGGATTTTTTTGTTTTACAGAGCATTCTATTTTTCAGTTTTTGGAATAAACACCCTATTTGCAAAATTACCATTTAAAATCTTTTTGAAACGATACAAATCAATGGGATAATTTTTGATGTTTTTGAACTGATTTTTAACCATTTTCATAACTATGTTGAAACAGTTTCAACGCTCCTTTAAAATAGTACCGGGTTCAAAAACTTTGTACTAAAACTGTTTCAAAATGGTAAAAAAGTGCAGAATTACTCTTGATTTAAAATAATAACACGTAACAGTTTGTTGGTAGGGTACAGGTGATTAGATAAAAAGCGATTCCTACACTTATGCGTATGTGTCACCTTATCTTTATGACTTAGTCATTATGTCCCCTCGACATTTAGTGTGCAACGTTTTTTTTTTTTCAAAAAGAAATTAAGAAAATGTTTTCCATTAAAACAGGAAAACAGAATTTAAAGTGCAAAGCTTGAAAAATCTTTATTAATAAACATTGAATGAAAAAAAATCGATTTTCCCAACAGATTAAACCAATTTCTGTACACCACTCTCACTGATGTATGGTTTGAAATTAAATTTTTTGTGTGAAATTTAATTCATACAATTTTATATTACAGACCACTGAACAATGTAACTTGTATTGGCCGGAGGGAGAAGAATCCATTAACATAGAAAATGAAACTGATCCTTTGTTATAATGATTTTCTCATCTTCATGATGTCGTTTGTGGACCTTTATAGATGGTTGATTTGAAGTATTAGCCCGCTGATTATGTTGTTTGAACCGGTTTGAACTATTATAAGCAGTTCTGGCAACTAACATCCTATTCACAAATTACAAGTTTGAAATATTCATCAACATTAATCAATTCAACAATTCTTTATTATACAGATACACCTATGTCAATCGATCTCGTTCTAAATATTCATTGCCTAAGGATATCTTCATGTTGATTTGTCATCTAACTAAAGTAAACTAAGAATCCAAATGGCGGGAAAAAACGTCCAATTAGTGGTTTATTATTCTCACATTCAACCAGTAATCTACGCGAACGTTATTTTCTGAATTTTTCTATTTGTTATTTTTCCTTTTTAATAAAAAAATTTCGAATAGATATGATTGATATGAAAAAAATTGCACATTGTGAAAAGAATATTCATTTTAAAAAATAAATTTGAAAATCAATCAAATTAGAAAAGATATTGGGAATTAATCATCCACCATTTTAAATAAATTTAAAAATAAAACTTGAAGTTGTTAACCATTTTGTTTGAAAAAAATTGAACAATCATCAATTTTTTGTAACTTTTAATTTTTTTAGAACTAAGTAGGTAAGTATATTTTTTTTCAAAAGATCTTTTTTATCAAATTTAATTTTTTTAATTTTCTAATGATAATTTTAATTTTAAAAATATTTAATTATTTTTCAATATTTTAAAAATAAATTTAGAAATGAAATATTAAACTCATATTTACAATCATCAATTTTTTGTAACTTTTAATTTTTTTAGAACTAAGTAGGTAAGTATTTTTTTTTTTCAAAAGATCTTTTTTATCAAATTAAATTTTTTTAATTTTCTAATGATAATTTTAATTTTAAAAATATTTAATTATTTTTCAATATTTTAAAAATAAATTTAGAAATGAAATATTAAACTCATATTTACAAGTATAATTTGAAAAAAAAATTGAAAAAATCTGGTCAGACTTTTTTTTCGCATTACCTTTTTGCAAAAAATTTTGCTTCAAAAATTTTATAAAATATAATTTTTACGCAATGATCTGGTTTGTCATATCTGCTAATACTTGAAGTTTTTCATTAAAACTAAATTTAAAACATTTCCATTTGATTAAAAAAAGTAAAGCTTTAATTAAGTGTGTAAATTATCCTTTCAAAAATACGCTAGGCAACTTTTACAACCTGTACCTTTCCATCAAAACATTTAAGTATAATTTATTCAGAAATAAAAATAAACTGGATTTATATTGCGAATTTCGTGCTGCACAAAAAAATCATTCATTTCTCCTCAAATGAAAAATTCTTGAAGTAGAACAGTACACGTACTAGAAGTGGAAAGACGAAAGTAGATTGGGCTGGGGAGGATCAAAACTTCCTCGGAAATGTTTCAACATCAAGGGGCCTCACCTGATGACTTGAGAAAGAAAATCGATGTTGGGACTGATTTCACCGCAACTACCCTTTTAGACTCTTTCTCAACTCAAAAAGAAATTTTTTCAGACTTTTGTATTAAAAAAAATTATAACTTGGACAAATTTCTCCACTGGACTACATTTTTGTCAAAATGGTTGTCCCCCTCTTCTTCGATTTCTTGTTTTTATAATTTTTTGAAAACTTTCATCATAAATAGGAGAAAAAAATTATTAGGCCTAGCTATCTTACTAAGGAGGTGAACTAATTTTTAAAATATTTAAAATTATGATTAGAAAATTTCTCTTTGCACTCCTTTTGTATCTTAGTTACGTTTCTGACAAGGGCCAGGACGTACGTAAAAATATGAATTTACGAAAAAAAATTCAACAAGCTACTTACGAAGCAGTTGAAAAAATTCATACAAACGCGTAGAAATTTTCAAGGACTAAAAAAAATTAAGGAGATTTGAAGATTTTACAAAATTTTACACGAGCCTGAAAATTATTCATTAGGAAAAAGAAGCAAATTTCAATGGACAAGAAAAAATTACAGGGATGCAAAAAAAATTGCTAAGCACATAAGACTCGTGGAAAAATTTACAGATGCATGAATGAAAATTAACTTCGATACTGATTTTAATAGTTTTTCACCTTCAGTCATCCCCAATGATGACAAAAAGGTAGTCAAAGTCCTACGATTTTTTTTTAACAATACGAACAAACTTCGCATACCCAACTCATACATCCAATCCGGCAATATTTTTTTTTACATAAAACCCCTCAAAATAAGTAACATTTGACGTAGGAAAAACTCTGCGGATTTCCTTCCCATACTCAGATAGCTAACTACACGCATCTTTCAAGGAATAATCTCATATTTGCAATCTAAAATGTCAACTGGGAGAAAAATTTGGCAAATTATATTCCATTCAAATTGTCCGACTACCTTGTAATATTTCACTCACGGAAGACGTTATTATAAACAGGTACAGAGAGCGCAACAGAAGAAAAAAAAGATAGTATGGTTTGTCGAAAAAGGGGTAACCGTACTTCGAGTATGATTTATGTTCTTTGTATATAAAGCAATTCCAGTATCAGGCGCATGGGTTTAAAGCCATGGTTACCACATTGAGATAGTCTGTACATCGGAATTCGCATCAATGTTTCAGTACCGTTTAAGATGCGCTTTGCGACAGTTAAATTGCGACCGCCTTCGCTTAATTCCGTATACGAGATGATTTTATACGTTTGTACGTCGTAATAGGTGTAAGTAATTATTTAATTTTTTTATAAATTAACTGCGAGATTTTTTTTTAAATGTACATAATTTTAAAGACCAATTTTTTTCGACAATTTTTTTACCAATTTTTTTCAACCGTAAATTAGAATTTTATTAAATTTTACGTGCTTATGCGTTTTGGGAAAAATTTTCAAAAAAAAAACTTGAACTAATTTTTTTGTTATAATTAAGCAAAAAATTCAACAGTGGAGACGAAATAACGTGAAAATTTCGCGCATACGCAACACTTTCGCGCGTTTTTTCTTCCCAAAAAAAGAAGAAAAAACAGCAAAAAATAATAGCCGAGCTTTTCATATTCTTTATCCATTTATACTTGATTTAATATCAATTTTAAAGAGCAATAGCTCGAAGCTTTTTGTAAAAATCCTCTCCTTTTTTTCTCGCTTCACCGGCAAATAAATCAGTCAACGTGTTGAAATGGTATTTTACGAAGCAACAGTTATATATATAAAATGACAATCGACTCGGGAGTCTGTATACAATACGTAGAGGCTCTTTATAAAAAGTTATTCCGTTCGTTGGACGTGCCTAAATTATTCAATCATCCAACGTAAATATTTGATGAGAAGTAGAAATAAGCGTTTGATCGCGTTAAATGACGTACCGAACCTTTATCATTTAAACGACTAAAATGATGAATCAATTTGCTTGGTAAATATATCACACAATTTACCTTTCTGCTTAATAATTTACATGTCGAAAACTTGCTCGATGACTGAATAAATTAACGTTTTACAGGCATCTATTTACATTTGTCAAGTATACGGCGTGTTCCAAACAAAAAACAATCCAGTGCGATTGTTAAATGATCCCCAGCACCGTGTCTAATTCTTATAGTGATGGGGTAGTATCGGTTTTTGTATGTTTTGGTAATTTTTTATCGATGGTTTATTGGATTACCTTTGTACGAGTAAATTTAATTAATGCTAGTTTGCCGAAAATTTCGATTTATCGTTCAAATGAAGTAAATTGACCATTTTATTTCCATTTCCCAAATTTCGAGTATCTCAAAAAAGTACTCGTACATTTCAATTTCGAACGAGCGTCAATTTCATCATTTTTAACGAACGTTCCAATTATGTTCTAGAAAACGTCCTTAAAATAACGTGCACTACTTACATACAAAAAGATTTGGTACTTACGAAGTATACTTCATTTTTATTGATGTCATTATTCTCGGAATTCAGCGAATTGAAATTCTTCGCTGAATAATCGTGTTATCTTGAAACAAGGTTGATGGATTTTTATTCTTTCTTCAATAATTTCTGCAAATCAAAATTTTGCAAAAATGTTAGTTTCCTCTTTAAATGAAATCGTTATTAATTTAAATTGATCAAATTTTATTGAAATAGTTGTTATGAATTTCACTGGCGTAGCCAGGATTTCTTCAAGGAGGGGGCCAAGATTTGAGATGAGTGTTGAGGGGG
>FIZU01028376.1:0-10905 GCA_900064475.1 Pseudococcus longispinus
CCGCTCCCGCTCTCATTGAAAATTCCAATTTTTTGCGCTCTTTTCGCTCTTCGCTCTCGCTCCCTCCCCGCTCTTGCAACACTGATCCCCCCCCCCCTAGATGGCTGGGAGATGAGGCCTTGAAGTTTTCATGCAGTGGTGATTTCGTGCTGAGGTACCCAACTTTGGAGCCTTATAAATCGAGATCCGTTCGCTTTAGAATGAATCTGTTTGCGCAGTCTTATAGAGAGTCAAAAGTAAATGAAACAACGTGCATAAAAAATGTGAAAGTTCCAACTTGAAACTTTTTTAAAAAGCTCAATTTTTACAAATTTGCCACTTCCTTGAGCTATAACCATTTAAAAATTCGTAAAAGTTTAAACTGGTACATTTTTTTATGCTACTCATCATAACTAACAATGTTTTATCGTAGGATCTCAATGTCCAGAGAATTTTCAAGAGTCCCAAAGTTTTGGTCAAATTTTTAAAAAAAATTCAGGCTTTGTGACATATTGTTGTGATACCGTAAGATGTATTTTTTTTTTATAAATTATGTTCGTTTTTTCGTGTTTTTAAAAAATATCAGTACGAGTACTTCGATATCGCACGATAATCACCAACGGCTCTTGTTCTTCTAGGAATTTCCTGAATAAGAGGAACTATGTCTAGTTGTCTACAGACACAATAGGGTGGTTGACGACGCGGGTGTTGTAAATCAGTAATCTTGGGTCCCATCTATCTTATTGTGTATCTACCAGAATTACGTCTTCGTTTTTTTCGAGTTTTTGTGGTTACTTTGCTTTCTCTTTTTCTCGGAATTAACGAAATTAACGTAATTTTGGGCGTGTTCCTCGCGGTTCTCAAATTTTCTAGAAGAATAAGTGATCGTTGTCGAAGGGTAAGTCGATAGCAAAATAGTGGTGAATAAACAGTTCCACCTGTGACAGTTGGTTAGGTTTTTAATAGTGATGATCACGAATATTAACTCATTTTTTTGATTCGATACACCCCCAACCCCCCAGTTCTCCGAACGGAGTTGAGACCCGTAATTTAAAAAAAAAAAAGGAAACAATTTTGTCGCATATGATTTGTTCGGTTTTTAGGATCGCCGATCTCAAATATCGACTCAGTTTTTCATTTTCGTCCTTTCATGCCCCAACACCCCTTTTTTACAAACTTTGTTGATCTTGTGAGGGATGTTGGAGCACATGAGGATATTAATGAAAAACTGAGTCGATATTTAAAATCAGCGACCCTTAAACCGTAATAAATCATATGCTACAAACTTTTTTCATTTTTTTTTTCAAAACCAAGAGACGTTGTCTGGAGAAATTGGGGGAGGGGGTCGGTTAAGAAAAGCAAGTTGATAGTTGTGATCAGCACCATCGAAACGGTATAAAACGATATACCACACAACATGAATTTCTGCTACCCAATGTTTTTAAGGCGGATACTGGGGGATGGAATGGAAATGAAAAACTGAGCCGATACTTGAGATCAGCGACTCTGAAAACTTGGCAAAACATATGCGACACGATTTTTCAATTTTTTTCGAAATTAGTGGGCTCAGTGTGGAAAGGAGGAGGGGGGGGGGGCGAATGTCGAATCAAGAAAATAAAGTTGATAATCAGCACGACTGAAAACATATAACCAAAGGTACGTCACACGACCTCAGTATTTTTTTTTTGAAATTTGATCAAAATTTTGGGGCTCCTGAACTCCTTTAGGGCATTAAGATCCCACGATGAAACATTGTTGATTGTATGTAGCATAAACAAATGTATCGGTTTGAGTTTTTACGAATTTTTAAATGGTAACTCAAAGAAGTGAAAAATTTTTGAAAATTGAACTTTTTAAAAAAATTTCAACTTTGAACTTTCAAATTTTTTATGCGTTCTTTTTCATTTGCTTTCGACGCTCTCCAAAACTACGTAAACAGATTTACTTCAAGTCTAACAGATCTCGATGTAGAACAAAAAATGGTTATAATTATGAATAATCTACAACTTGTTACTTCTCTGTTCCAACTTTTTTTTGTAACGCGATTTTTTTATACGAATGTAATATTTTTGGGTCACCCGAGAAAAATACTTGTTAAATCAACGACACGAAAAAAAAATTCAATTAGAAGTTATTTTTTACGACTGAAAGCTTGAATACATTTTTCACTTCTCAATAAAACACCCCCCTTCCCCCCTCCCCCTCGCATAATAGATGAAAAAAATTATTGTAGAGCAGAAAAAGGCTCAATTTTTAACACTTCACAACTTTTGTTTCAAACTTTCTCTCATTTATGGTGATTTTTTTTGCAAATATAATAATTTTTTTGGGACACCCGGTTTAAAACATGAGTTAAACTAAGGATACGAAAAAAAAGTTTGGACAAAAATTATAGATCATTCAAAATACTTCCTTTTTATTCTACACACTGGAGAGAAATTTTTGTTATGTCAAAAGACCACCTCCCCAGAAATCATTGGTTTTATAATAGTTGCTGTTTTTGATGGAATTTCAGATTTCTCCATTCCTTTCCAGTCGATTAATCGACTAGGAGTTTCTCAGTTTTTTAAAATGAGTTGCTATTTGGTTTAAAATTTCGCACCATGCGTTAAAATTCTTTAAAATTAATTACTTTTGGGATCAAAGTTTCCAATTAGTGGCTACTCTGTTTGGGTTCCAGACGGTTAGTAACTAATTTAATTTTATTCACCAAATGTAGAGAAATTTTCCAGGGGAATTACATTACATTTTTGTACCATAGTATCTACTATTCCTTCTATATTTCTCAACAACGTGATATAATTTTCAACTCTTTTTTTAATCTAAATACTCACACATCAGAGACGTGGGAATTCATTCTGTTTTGAAATTATTAAACCCATGTCAGAAGGGAGTAAAATTGTATGTACTCTATTTCGAACTTGAAAATCCAACCTATCTCGTATTCTCTTTGTCCTTTCTTCTTTCTGGTCCGATTACATGGACGAGTAACGAGTTCATTATATTTTACCTACATTGAGGTGAATTTTATTTTATATCAAGGACATTTTTTTCCTCAGATTTTTAATCTTTTTTAAAAAAATGTTCATCTTTTTCAATGCCAGTTCGAACTATTTTCTTCAAATTTCCCAACGCATGGTTTTTTAAAATTTAGGTATATCCTTGAAAAGAGATGAAATTTCAAAATACTTGAATTTAATAGAGTATGAAATTAATGGATTGGAATTGATTGTCTGCAGAGGGATGGAAACCTCCAAGAATCTGCAGCCTTTATTAACCCACGTTCAAAAAGAAATTAATAGGTATGCTTTTGAGATCCATTATGATATACCTACCTATCTGCTTCAAATATGGCATCTCTGCCTACGAAATTTTTTTTTTCAAATTCTGAAATGCTCACTTTACCAGAATTCAGAAAGCTACCCAAACTAAAACTATTTTGATACTTTACCCAAAGCCCTCGGCTACAAAATTTTTTCTTTCAACTTCCGAACTTCCGAAGGTTGTTACATAAATAATGAAAATTTTCAAGATATTACGAATGGCATTTCTCGTCATTATTGGCATTCTGGAAAATGAAAATTTTCGTCTGTAAAATTCGCAATATTTATATCCAGATAGCGTTCCTTTTTCAGTAACTCGCTCGTAGCATAATTTGAAAGATTTTCTTTCGACGATTTTGTTTTGCTGGAAAAACTTGTTGTTTTGGTTAAGTTGAAATTCTCGGATACTTTTACCATACTACTCTTACCTATTCCGTCATAGAATCTCTCTAAATGAAATACTTCTCAAGTTCCAGCTGTCGGATTGTTTTGTCGGTTTAAATGGAATATGGTTTGAAATTCCATACGAAGCAAATTGAATTCGGAAGGGTATTCATAATTTATGATCGTTATACATCTCGAATAGGTACGAAATGCGGTCTCAATCGATGCTAAAAATACTCGTACCAATTGGTGAATTAAAATTCGAAATGTCTAATAACTCCAAATCGAATCGGTGGCGATGTAAAAATAATAACACGAAGAAAAAACACAGCAGAAGTTAATTGCGAAAAGAGGGCTCGCTAGAAGAACTCGGTGAATGAGAATGTAACGGGAGGGAGGCTTTGAAAAAAATACGTTTCGTTCGAGAGTATAATGGCGAAAGCAAAAATCGACTCTGGCAACACCTTAAAGTATACGTTCGCCATTAAAATTTATTCTTTATGGTAACGAGATCGTTTCGGTTGGAAATTTGCGTTTTTTTTCTTTCTTGCATCGCCGAAAATATGAAAAGGGCGAAGGTCGCAGGGAAGCTGCGAGATGGCGAAATAGGTTGGAGGGTAGAAAAAATCGGAGAATTACACGAGTCGCGAACGCGAAAAGGTGTTGTACCTATTTCGAATCAGGCGGAGTGAATTTTTTTAAACTAATTGAATACGCCCGAACGTATACGATAAACTTGGCTCCATTATTAAAACGACCATCGAAAAACGTTTTCGTAATTTTAATTCATTTTCGGTAATTGAAAATCAGTGTAATTTTTCGTATCCGGCGCGATTCCGCGCTAAAAAAATGCAATTAAAATAGCCGTCGGGATCGAGCTTCGAGCTGGAAATTGTGACGACGCGCGACGTAGCACGAAGCATTCGTAGACGACCTGGCAATCGTACATTGCGATCCGCGATAATCAATCACGCTTCGCTAACACGCCAAGAAAGTAAAATGACGCATCGTCCAATTATTAAGGACTACGGTGGTGATAAGTGCTTATTTGTATCGATAAAGGGAGAGGGTATCTGGTTGTTAAATGTTTACGTTGAACGAGATAAAAATAATAAATACGCTTATAAGAGGAAAATCGTGGCGCGATAGGGCACGGCGCTCATTCCAGGGAGCGGGGTAGACACGAGTCAAAAACTGAAATTCATAAAGTCATAAACCTCTGAGTCGGGTTTTCGAAATATGAACAAGAAACGACTGCGATAAGTTACGAATTAGTAACGAATGTCGCGTACAACTCGAACCGGATATTAATTCGGTGCGACAATATTAAAACATTTCCTTTGAAATATTCTCACACGCTTTCGAATCTCATAATATTTTTTCTTCGTATTCGCGTCTATATCCAACGATCCATATGCGACTTGAGGGCGAGTTTTTTCAACATTCGTTTCGGTTTTTCTACCATCAAAAACTCACCGTGCACGCGTATTGTGCTTGTGGTAACTTCTGCTACGAACTCGTGTAACAGGCGAAGGCGAAGTAGGGGTGGATTTATCACTGCCGAGTATTATACATTTGATAGGCATGGTTTGAATTTTTTGTACGCCTTGTGGAAATATTTCCAGTGGAGTTTACGTATTCAAATTGTTTCTGTGTCTGATTTAATTTTTTTTTCGAACTTTGACATTGAAATATGACGATTTGGATGAAATGAAAGCAGCTGAGCGAGGTCAAAGTGGAATGAATTTTAAATATTTGATTCGAAATTTTTGCTGAAAATCATCCATCTTTGATATGTCTCAAGGGTACATTTTGGATACTTTAGGCGGTAGGGAGGGGGGATTTCCTCGACTGAAAAGTTTCCAAATGGAAATGGGTTATCTGCATATTTTCCAAGTTTGAGGAATTTTCAATTTTGTTTTAGAATTTTAAATTGAGTAGTTTTTTTTTTAAATTTTCGTTTAGGGCAGAAATTAATCCAGGGTGTGTGAAGGCTGAAGGTTGTATGTCTTTTTTTGCCTCGAATTCACTTCGAAAAATCAGCTGGCTTCTGTAAAAATGTGTAACCTTTTTTAAAAAACCGTGACCTTTCAGAATTGATCAGAAAATTATCGAAAAATTAGCCAAGGAAATCTGTGCAAGTTTTCCTTTGGAGGAAAGTTTTTCAACAGAGAAAATTAAAAGGCCGATGATACGAAACATTTCATTGATTCATGTCAGGTACTTGCAAAAGTACACCTAGGTAATTTGATACTTACATCTTATAATCATTTTCATTTCCTTGAAATTTCAACAAAATAGCAGTTTTTCCGAAATTTATTACATTCGAAGTAACAGAATTCTGGTAAAAATAAGCCAAAGTTTCATTTTTTAAGACACCCTCTTTCTAATGGTCCAACCCCTTTCCAAAAAATCTCCCTATCTCTGTATCCAATGCCCCAAATCGAATAATGTTTCAAACAAAAATTATACATAATATCCCTGTGAATGTTTTTAGTTCAAGAAAAATTTCGATTCGACCCCTCTCTTTTGGCCAATTTTTCAAATTATCATTCCAAATGGCTGTAAAATTTAATTTTTCATGTTTTTCATCAAAATTATGCGAAATTGGACCCCTTTTCAAAGAATAAAAATTGTTGAGAATAATAAAAAGGAACGCGTGTACCTCACTTCCCCTTTTGAAGGTCTATCCGTTTCCAAAAAATCTTCCTCAATGTATCAGTGATTCTTATTGAAAAAAAATTGTCAAACAAAAATTATGCTCCATAAACGCTGTGGATATTTTTTTTGTGCTACAAAATTTTAGCCCTACCCCTTCCCTCTCCGCCGATTTTCCAAATTATCGATATGCATAAAAGCATCTACAGAGTGGTCCATTCAGAAGGTCCATGATTTTGAAAATGAAAAAACCCCACTTTGACTGCTAAAATCTCGAAAACCGAGTCCCCTAGAGAAACATCGGTGGCTGATAGGAGAAAGAAAATTTCAAGCTCTTTAATTTTCATCCCTTGCATTTTTTTCGTAGCACCCTTAGTTTGGTCTGAAAATCCATGTTTATGGGAAACGTACAAAGTCGATGCATCATTTTTTTTCTTCATTTTCAAAACCATCGACTTTATAAATTTCCCATAAACATCGATTTTCTGGTCAAAATAAGAGTGCTACGAAAAAAATGCAGGGGATGAAAATTTCAGAGTTTGAAATTTTCTTTCTTCTTAAAGCTAATAGTATTTTTTTTCGAGATGTTTGCAGTCATTTGTTTAATTTTTGAACTACAGACCTCGTAAATTTCCCATAAAAACGGATTTTTGGCCAAACTAAGGATGCTACGAAAAAAAATGCAAGAAAAGAAAATTGTGGAGCTTGAAATTCTCAAGCTAATAATTTTTTTCAAGGGGCGTAATTTTCGAGAATTTTGCAGTCTAAGTGTTTTTTTTGTTTTTTTTTTTCAAAACCATCGACTTTCTAAATGAGTTACCCTGTATATTCTAAATTAGGCAACATTTCAGAGATTTCAACTGTATTTTGACAACGTTACGAAAATTGAGCAAAATTGTCAAACTTCACAGAAATCATTTGATTTGAAAAAAAAATGTTGAAAACGTAAAAAAACAAATTTTCGACAAAAATTTCAATTTTTCAAAATTTTTCCTCTCATTTTGCTTGGGCTTTTGGAATTCATTTTTGCTTTTTCTTTTCTTATTGTAATTTCAGCTCTAACTTTTCCTCCTTGTCTAGATGGTTCTTGGATCATTCGTTTTGCGAATATCTGCTCCAAAAGCAGTAACTAATTGAGATTAAAAATTTTGATGAAAATATCAGATAGGCATCTATTCAAAAAGTAAATTTTTCATGTTGCTAAATGTAGGTAAAGTTCAACGCCTGCAATTCAAACATTTTCGAATTTGAATTACGTAATGAGATCCCACGGCCAACTGCTTGGTAGGGAAGAGGGTGTAGAAAAGATGGAGTGTACTGAAACCTGGAATCATCGAGCTACCAGTATAATTCGAATAATTAAATCAATTTTTTCGTTCAAACAATTAAGGCTAATAGTATATTTAAATCATTGGATTTTTGTTGGCTCTCCCCCCTCAGCACCTCATCTCATGATAATTCGAGGTTACTATATTTCACCGAAGAAACTACCCTAGTAAAGTAGTAAATCCACATACACTAAATCGAGTTCATTGTCTCATTACTGCAAATTTATTGATATTCTTCATAAAAAGCCTCGTTCGCAATCGCCCATAAAATATATAGTCTAGTCGTAAAACTCATTCAAAGTTCTCTTCGAGGATTCTGAGTTGATATCAAAAACACCACGAACAGTTGGCTGGATTTTCTTCTTTTTTTCAACACATTTTGAAATTTTTTCGCGAGAATGAAACGTTTTTGAAATAAGATAAAGGTTGTAAAAAGAGTGTCGACGGTACTGCTTCGTAATGAGATAGAAATGAATTGCGAATAAAAAGTTTTATCAAGCTGTATAGTCTATAATAATGAACTGAGTAAAACTTGACCTCTTGCTTCTCATAAGTATTAATTTTTTCGAAAAAATGATATAAAAATACGACGTGCAGTTCGTTCACCCTACAACGTTACATTTTCAAGGCTATTTTTGACTTTTTCGTGGAAAAGTACGAGTAGGTACGTCTTGCAGTGAGTATTTTTAGGAGTAGGTGGACAGGTACCTTTTGATAGAGTGTATTTTAATATCTACAGTTCAACTTTGTTGTAAATTTTAGCGAATTTTTAAAACTGGAAAATTCAGTTTAAAATAATAATAAAGCTATTTCATTTGAAAGTTAACCAGATTAATTCTGAATTTTTAGAGCTTAGTTAATGGTTCGGTACTATAAAAGCCATTTTTAAAGTATTGTTTCACTTGAGCACGTGAAAAAGTATCATTTTTCTATGTTACTTTAACAGTAGGTACATGCATTAATACTTTCGAAGCGAATTTTTATTTCACCTGTAATTACCTTTTATTCTTGAAAATTCGCCGAAATCGTAAATTTCACTCTTTCGACGTACGCAAACGTGTGTAAAATTGGTTCGGAAATTTCATTGTGTAAATTTTGCGACTAAAATAAGAATGAATTTTACATTAAACAGGCTGGTTTTATTCATAAATCAAAAAATTATATCACGCGTGTTTTTAAAGCTATACGCAATACCATGGATCGTGTTTACACGAAGAACCTGTTCCGTTGGAAATGTCATCATGTTTCTCGGTTTTTTTTTTCACCGATCAACGGTGAAATTCTTGTTTTCTACGAAAATTCCTCCCTCGTACGGTATCAACTTTCGAAATTGATGGAATTTATTACCGACGTGAACAGATTTCTGGTATTTTTCCATTTTGGTGGACACGGTTGATAAAAAAAAAATACGTATCGCGGTGAGTCAGTCGTGACATATAAATCGAGTATATTTTTATTAATGACGAGAAAAAATTTCACCGTATTTGAACAGTATTAAGATGAGAGGAGGGGGGGGGGGAATAAGGTGGGTAATTTTTTAAAGGCTTAATTACCGCGGAGCAAGGTTGGCACGCTTGAATAAAATACAAGCTCTAAGGGTAATATTTTTATAAATGATTAAGACCGATGACGTTTGAAAATTTTACCAATGTATTGATAAAAGTCGAATGATATTGAATGAAAATGAATTGTAATATTTTTGTAAATTTTTTCAACGATTTTACAACCGGTTTTTAATGAAAAATTGGTTTCGACCGAGCCTCGAATATAATATCGCAGATCGTGGATAAGATTTTGCTTTATCAGCGAATTGAAAGTCGAGATAAGACTTTTATATTATACGTCGGGGAACAGATAGAAAAACCAATAGCAACAGCCTGAGGTATTTTTTCCATTTCGTATCATTTCTGTTCACTTCCTCTTTATATCTTTCCACTTATTCGGTCACTTTTCCCTTACGGATATCGTCATGTTTTCGAGCTCGGTTCGTGCAGAAAAAAAATAAAATAAAACCAAGATAACAAGCTTCCGATGGCAAGAAAGAAAAACAAATACCGCAACAGAGCGGATTGTCGATCATCATACTCGTACATCGTATATAGGTACCAAACTCGTAACTGTAACTTGGCTTCTCTTTATTAGGTAACTTGCCAGGGTAACATTTTTTATTCGTGAATTAAACGTTATCGATTGGATAATTGTTTGGTTGAGTTATTTGATTGAAGAGAGAGAAAGAGACTGAGAGAGAAAAAAAACGTGTTTAGAATTGAGACGAAATTTCAATCGTTAATTCATATTAAGTTGATAAGAGCTGTACCTATCCCGCTTGGTGGCTTGGTAGCCGATAAGGCTTATCTCGAAGTATCGAGTATTGTTTTTTTTATTCCAGGTACCTACTAATACCTACCTTTCCGACGTCCGTCAAGGTCAAAACGACGATCGTTCTAATGGCATTGTTTTGTTTTTCTTTCTGTTCACAGGCCACACGATTATTGGGATTGGGTCCGCAGAAGGCGGTCTTGTTAGATGACAAAACGAAAATATTATCGAAATCGCAGAATTCCGTCGATTTGCAACAAGTAAGTGGTGTTTTGGTGTTTGTAATGTGATGTGGGGCTTACCTGTCGAAATGGACTGATTTGTACGAGCATTTGTGAACTTTGAGAGAAACTTGTCCGAATTTTTGAACCATTTACAGAGCATTAGCTAGATGGTATTTATTTTTGTGGATATGTGGATCCCGAGCATCCATGGGTTTTATTACTTTTGAGCTTGAATCATCATTTCATTGCATTCTGAGACTGTACTCAGAGTTCAGAAGCCATTGTGGCACTTTTTCCCTTTACAGAAAACGTTAATTTGGATCAAACCTGGCAATTTTGAGTCAAACTTTGAAAATTTACCTAAAAATTACGTAAAAAATGTTCAAAGGAGTAATAAGACTTGCTGAATACAAATGTAAGGTTAGTTATCCAGTTACGTCATTTATTCTCTTCGAATGTGTGGTTTTCAAGTTTGAATGGAATATCATCAGTAAGAAAAATAGGGGTAAAATAGATCCAATCTTCAAGCGGATGTCTAAAAGATTTCGTGTCGTTTTTTGCGGACACGAAATTGGGACAAAAAATTGGAAAAATTTTCCAACTTCAAAAAGTCAATGAAAAAAATCTGACATTCGTGGACAAAAAATTTGGACAAAAAAATGGACAAAAAAAATGGACACTTTTTTAGGA
>FIZU01028377.1:0-13919 GCA_900064475.1 Pseudococcus longispinus
TACATTTTACTATTTTCGATTTTTCGTTATCGTTACTTATAATTTTGTAATCCAAAGAATGGTGATGACTTTTATTATATTATATTGATGTGTTTACAATTCAAAATAAAGCAAAGTTAATTTCATAAATTTTCATTTTGTGTTCAGATGAGTAAAAAATAAAGGAAAACGTAAGAAACGATAGAAAATATTAAACAGACATGAAAGTAACGATGAGGTGCGTAGGCGCCCGACAGTACCCGAACCGAAAAAGTGATGTTCCGTTTAACGATTAGTCATTCCCCCACTTTGGAGTCCGGCGAGCCGGCGACTACCTACTTAATCGTCCTATAAATTCGAGCAATGATAAGAATAAGATAACAGCGGAGCGGACGTGAATTTTGTTCTTTTTTTACTCAATTTTCTACCGTTTTACATGAATTTTACTTTACAATAAAATTTTTCGCTTTACTTATCTAGTTTGCGTGCATAATTTCACAAGGACCTCTTTCACCAAAGTACTGTGCAATACCAGGTAAGCGTCTTAATCTCAGTTTGTGTTTATTCATTCATCGGTTTAAAGTGAAATTCTTTTTTCAGATACATAATAAAATTACCCTAAATCGGCGAATCGAAAAAGAAAAATATGAAATTATTCAAACTCGCCTACTCGGGGAGTCAATCAGTGTACAATCAAGCCAGTTGAATTAACGAAATAGAAAAATGTTGATGAATAGAATGAAACGACTAAAAAATTGCCATTGAAGATGTAACTTCAGATGCTTACTATATTGTTGCAAAATGAAAATTCTAAGTTGCATCGAGAAATAGTTTTCTTTGCTAGATGAAAATTCAACGCAAGAGAATGAACCTGAGATGAGGGCAATGCTTTGATCGTAAGTTTGTTGATATTAATTCATATTTTTTTTAAACACATTTGACCAATGACGTATGTAATGCATTATAGGAGATCACTGAGGAAAAAGTCGACGAAGGATCATCAATGAAACCGGTAGAATTAAGGAAATGGAAAAAAATTGTGAAAACCCGAACGATGAGGCGTTGAAGAAGTGTCTTCAATTCCTGAAGGAAGTGCTGAAAAAACCGATTCAAGAATCAGTGGAAAGTGTTCAGCTTTTTCTAATATGTTTGGTTTAAAATACAATTATAATTGCATTCGTGTAGTTTGTTCACTTTGACGATAAGCCATCCCCTGCGATCAGTTTGGTTTCGATAGCTTTTTGTTGTACTTCACGAAGTTGCGATGGTTTTTCCTGATACCTATTATTGCAACAAAAGTTTCGATAGACTTGAAACCTCCCGTTTTTTAATTTTCTCGTACAAAATGATTCCTCGAAAATTGAAAAACAAAATACCAACGAGTATTTGATTACTAGACCACATGAAGTACTTTATTAAAAACAAATAAAGAAATATATAAATTCGTTAGGAAATTTCAACTTAGAAAAAAACATGAAAATAAATTCTTAGCTTTAACGTGTAATCCGGTCTATTCGTTTGGCGGCTGTTGCGTGTTATGATGAGCGGATCCTTCTCTGATTTGTTTTTGCTGTTCGAGCAGTCGTTGTAGAGGCGATATGCCTTCGGACCATATTGACTGAAATGTAAAACATTCATTATAAGACAAGCCAGGTCATACCGAAATTACATCGAAAAGTGCAAGATGACTCACCTGTTGCGTCAGCACCGCTAACGGATTAGTATTATTGGACTGACTTAATTGATCATCAGTTCTAGCACTCCACATTGGATTGAATAACGAATACGTGCTACTTGGAAACTGAGAATGTTGTCCAAATGTATTTTTATCATCGGCATTCGACAATGTATTCTGTAAAATCAGTACCACGATTATTTCACGATATTTTTTCTTTAAAAAAAAAAAACAAATTGATATTCGAGTACTTTACCTGATTATACGACGGTAACGGATCAAATATCGGTTTAATAACGTTCGAATTAAAATTTATGTTATTTTGTGACTGAGGAGCCGACTTGAATGTAGTAGGCCATAACCCCGTCGATAGGTTTAATAAATTGGCCGACGAGTTTTGGCTACGTAAATGAGATGATTGCGGATGCTGCTGAGGTTGTGAAATAGGTCTAAGATGAGCTGGTATTTGTTGGGGTTGAAATTGCAAATGGTTGGTAGCATTAAACGATGGATTAGATGGCTGAGAAACTTGAGACATCATTGGATTTCTACAGAAATAAAATATTAAAACGAATGGCTTAGTAAATAAACAAATTTACAAATTGTATTCGGTATAAATATAAAACCTGTTTCTTTCTTACCTAAAATGGAAGAATGAATTAGACTGATCATCCCTAATATTGGTATTAGACATCGGACCGGTATTAATCATTTTCTGTTGTTTATCATCGACCCACCAAGGATTCGACTCTTGTTTCCAAGGAGGTAAAAAATTCAAATTTGTTTGATTCTGAAACTGATTTCTTTGCACATGTCTATCGTTCATCGAAGCGGCAATCAAATTACAATCGATAATGTTCTGATTTCGATTATCGTTAGAGCCGCCATTAGATCCGTATATGTCTAGACCCATTTCGTTAGGCATATTGATAAACGGTTTTTGGAACGTAGGCGCAGAAATTGGGGAAAAATTGAGCTGATCTGAGGAGTTGACATTAGGCGTATAGAATGAAGAATTTTTATTGAAATTTAAATTTGGCTGAGGTGGAGCTGTTGTGTTAAGAGAAGGATTTAGATCACGCGACGGTAAGGTTCTAAATGGATCCGGAAAAGCACCCGAAAACGAGGATATAAACATCGAATGAGCTGCAGGCTGTATAGGTGTTTGGGAATTGTTTGCGGATACATTCGATGGCCATAGTTGCGAATGATTCAACGATGGTGAAATCGAATCTTGATTATCGCTGCAGGTAGATAAACTGGGCGATGGTGTTTTAAACGTAACCTGTTGAAAACTGATACGTTTAATATGCGCGTGTTTGGTCAAAATTATTACTTCTTGCATGAAATACCTGTTTATGTTCTTGCTCTTGGTTCCGTTTTAAAATTGTTTGTAAAGCGATATTCTTTCGAGAATTTTTCTTGCTTTCATTGACAGCATCTTCCTTTTTCTTATCGAGAAAACTTTGTGTTTTCAATATCCCGGACTTTTTATTTTTCTTGTTTAAAATTTCTAAGAGAAGAATGTATTTAAAATTTGTTTCCAAAGAGAACAACTACGACAGATTATTTGAAAAGTTGAACTTACTCGTAGAACCAGCAACATTGCTGGCCAAATTGATTACCGCTGCAGTATTCAAATCGACAGCGACAGATTTATCAGTCTCGTTGCCATTACTATTTTGCATATCTTCTTTGATGTTACAATCGTTTTGCAATAATTCTTCCAACTGCTGAATAATGAGTTCATTGGATGACTGCATCCCACCGATTGTAGCTTCGAATTTTGTCTCTCCTGTTTCCGATTTACTAGGAAACGAATGAAACGTTTTAATCAAATTATCCAACTTGAGGAGAATATATGTTTTAGAAATTTACCATATTTTTATTAACGAAAAACGCGGCTCATTCGCTAACCATGTGGCAAAACTTTGAATCCTGTGGGCTCTCAATTTACTCAAGTTATCTAGGTCTACTTCATTGTCAAAATATCTGTCAAGTTTCGTATTCAAATTAGCAATTGGTAATTCAATCTAGTTGTTAAATAAATCTTATACGATAGGCTGCCGTGAGAAAAAAAAACTACGACAGCCTAATCAATTGACAAATTTACCTGAACTCCGGAATCGCACTTTGTAAAGGTATAAATCCTTGTAAATCTTGTTCCTCTGGAAGAGTAACGTTTTTATCTGAAAAATCGAGTAAAAATTTGAATGAAAAATTGTGGAAACATTAAATACCTTTTATAAAATCTCTACGTACACTTCTCGTGAACAAAAGATTTCAATAACGGTTCCAAATCGTTAATCAATTTACAAAGGGCTGGCCATATTTGTAACCTATTCACGAAACCTTGTTCGTCCAACACATACGAGTGAAGACGAATCCAATCCAAGGTAATTTTAACTGCAAAATATTCAAAAGTGGATTCCGAAATTAGCCTCACTTTTCAATCTCAATTCAAAGCATGCGGTAAATCGTCTCATAGTCATTACTTGCTGGTAACGCGAAATATTGAAGTAAACTGTCCTCCTGTTTATAAGTGTAAATGGGTAATAGAAACGCATTCAACGAACCAGCTATCAATTCTACTAGTAACGTTTTGGTAAACTTTTCATCGGCAGTCAATTGATTATCGTCGACGACATTTCCTCCTTCGTTATTCACATTAAAATAGGCGAACATGTTGATAACCATCATCTAATAATAGCAAATTAGTCCATTATTAAAGTACGAATATTCGTTTATTCGAATAAAACGCACAACCCTACAAACCTGAACCAGATTAACCGAAGAGAATGACTCAGTGGCGACATGAGCAGTCAATGAAGTCGATAATATACGAACGTACGTGGCGCACGGTAAAATATCAGTCGATAAATGCAATAATGCATGAACTTTTAAAAATAACGTTATAAATTCGTTGGAAGATAACACAGTTTTACTTTCCGTATTCCAACTGAAATGAATCAAACGAAACGTTGATTGAAAAATGAATTAATTAATCCAATATGAAATCGCCATACGTACTCGCCATTCACATTAGCTTTGTTTAAAGTTAATGCGAGATTGGAAGTTGCGGCTGGAAATGGATTCCTGACCGCTATACTACGAACATAATAAAATACGGTGGCTAGTTTATCTCCTCGACTAGTTTCCAAAAGAGCCAATTGGTTATAAGGTTGTCCACTCGAAGGGCTTAGAATAATAGCATTTCTGAAAATTGTACGGTCATTAGGTATTTAGCTTGTGAAAATTAAGTTGAATAAAAAACATACCTATAAAAAATTTCAGCCTGTTTACAACGAAATTTGTAACGAGCTATGTCACCTAAATGGACCAAACAATGTTGACAAATGTAGTAACAAGAGCTTTTTTGCGGTTGCTTGATTAAAGTATCGATATGCGACTTTTTTGTATTAGATTGCAAATAGGTGTGTTTTCGGTAACTAAAACAAATCGTTGGCTTTTACATACATCCCATTAATGATTTAGGAATTTTCGTTTATGCAAATTACCTAGGGAATGGCAAACTAACGTTGAAGGTGACGCAAATCTCTTCTAATAATATCAGATAAAACCCGCTGGCGGATTCGAGACATATGTTTAATAACCCTTGGCATTCGCTTCGTTTAGGATTCTAAAAAATAAAAACAAATTAACACGCTACGCGTAGAAAGTTATCAATTTCTACGAATACCAACTTTTTTATCCTTCACGAGTTTCTGCAAAGCATCGATGTAATTTTTGAAGCCTAAATTCCATAGATCTTGCTCTATTTTTCTGTTAATCGCATACTCCAAGTCCAATACCAAAACTTGTTGATATACTTTCTGGAATATAAATAAATAATTCAAGAACGTTCCACGGCAGAATAACTCATATAACACCACCAAAAATATTATACTTGTAGCTGTAGTCTAGCAATAAGAGCTTCATTATCATTTAATAGATCCGTTGAGCGTAAAATTCTGAGTTTCAGTTCTTCCGCACCTCTGATACAGAACGTAAAATCGAAATATAGAACGTTATAATCAAATTTTACAACATTCCAATCAATATTTACCTTAGTGCTTGTGTAACAAATTGTAATACCATTTCTTCAGGGTCTTGCGTAAATATCTACAATTAATTAAACGATGAGAATCCGTACTCGACGGAGGTACAATCAAAAGAATATTTCGACAATAGAGTCGTCAAATAATGAGAAAAACTCCATACTTACTTCGAATCGACTTACATAATGCGTAGAATGTCGTCGTTTAGTTGGTATGAAATGTCTTTGCTTGGGTGTTGAAATGGAAAGTATTCATTTTTTTCATAATCATAGTAATGAAAAATGGATTCATTTACTAAATATTTCAATTGGTTTAGCTTAGAAATAAACGTTGAACTTTTTTTTGAGCTAGTAACCGCGAAATATCTGACATTTCAACACATTGTTTTGATTTCAACATATTATTGATAAAAAATCACAGACTACAAGTCAAAGATGTACAAATCGTACAGTGGATCGCGAAAACAGCAGAAAATCGATTTTACGTAATTACCGAATTATTACAAAAAAATTACCGTGATAAAAAAATAACAGTGTTACCATTAGAAAAGTATAAAATGGTTTTAGTTTATTACTTTTTTCCTCAAAATTACGTTATCAGTGAAGAGGCAAGCATTTTTTTAAATATATTTTTTATTTTTTGATGAAAATTGGTGAAACAAAAGGAAAGAGTCATGAAATTGATATATTTTAAACCTTTTAAACTAAGAAATTGAATTTAGTGATGGCTAATTAATGAACCGTTGTTTCAAGTGTAAAGTTTTATAAGATAATTTTTTCATGTGATTTATAGCAACTAGTTTTTGATAATGAATACATTTTTATAACGTTGAGTACGGCAGTCCAATTTGAACTCTTATCATGTCTGAAATTGACCAGTGGATAGACATTGCTAAGCAGTGCAAATATTTGCCAGAGAATGATTTAAAAGTAAGTTCTTACATGATGAAATTGACGAATTTTCATCTCAATTTTTTACCTTCTCTTACTACATCTTTCTTCAAATGATGCGAATCAATGCTTCACATTGCCTCTCAATGTACCGACTTTGTCTTTTGTCAATTTCCAAGTATTACTCTTCTGTATTTCACTATTTATATAGTAATTCTTCTGATTATTTTCAGAAACTCTGTAACATGGTAATAGAGCTGCTATTAGAGGAGTCAAATATCCAACCTGTATCAACTCCCGTAACTGTTTGTGGTGATATTCATGGACAGGTGATGATACGATTCTGATGTTTTATACAATCTAAAAATTTTATTATTTTTAATTTTTTTCATTGCGTAGTTCTACGATCTCGAAGAATTATTCAGAACTGGTGGTCAAGTTCCCAATACAAATTATATCTTTATGGGAGATTTTGTTGATAGAGGTTATTTTAGTTTGGAGTCGTTCACTAGACTGTTAACATTAAAGGTGAAATGGCCTGATAGAATTACTTTATTGAGGGGAAATCACGAATCGCGGCAGATCACACAAGTTTATGGATTTTATGGTAAAACTTATGTTTTTTTTATCTAGAAAAAAAATATATTGTGGAGAAAATACGTATAAGTTGATACTATTTTATTTTGTTGTAGATGAATGCCAAACGAAGTATGGAAATATCAATGCGTGGAAGTATTGTTGTAAAGTATTTGATTTTTTAGCATTAGCTGCTGTAAGTATTATTTTTTACACTTAGGTATTCGAAAATAAAACTTGAAAATAATATTGCAAAATACGTTAATTTTTTCCAGATTATCGATAATCAGGTATTCTGCGTTCACGGTGGATTATCTCCAGACTTACAGACTTTGGACCAAATCAGAAGTATCGAACGTAACCAAGAAATACCTTACAAAGGTAAGTTTGATAAACATGTATACGTGTATAGTTAATAATTGTTTTAATAACACATTATGTAATCGACAGGTGCCTTTTGTGATCTTGTATGGTCCGATCCGGAAGAAGTTGACAATTTTGCAGTAAGTCCTAGAGGCGCTGGATGGTTATTTGGCGAATCGGTTACTCAAAAATTTATGGAAATAAATAATTTAAAACTCATTTGTCGAGCTCATCAATTGGTTCACGAAGGTATAGTACCATAAATACAAATAAATTCCTCTTAGTAGAACTTATTAATTAAATTCTTTTTCAGGATTTAAATATATGTTCAACGATAAACTGGTAACGGTGTGGTCTGCTCCGAATTATTGTTATCGATGCGGTAACGTCGCTTCAATATTGGCTTTCAAGACAGTAGACGACAAAGAACCTTTAATATTCAATGCTGTGCCCAATGCAAACCGAGTTATACCGGAGAAAACAAAAACTCCTTATTTTTTATAGTAATTCTATTACCGTCGTCCGACAAATTTGTATATGTTACAAACGATTTCAATTAGGTATGAAACTCGATCAAGTTTTACAACATTTTAATCACAATTCATGAATTTAGAAATCGTTTTCAGATGTTTGAATTTTTGGTAAATACATATTAAATTCATTTATAAATGATTTTTCTATTTTCTATCTCAGATTTTTTCATCGTAAAATTGTCCGTGCATTAATTTTTTTATAAAGTCGTTTGATTGTTTGTTACGTGATCGGAAGTATTATTCTGGATGTTCCTATGAGGTTCTGAACCACAGGTCTCAACCCATTTATACCAAATTAGTACGCTAGTTTAATTTTCAAGTTAAAAAAAAAGGTTTGATAATTGACCATAATTCAACAGTAAATATTGGTAAAATTTTGTTATAAATCAATTAAAGAAAAATTGCATTTAACCAGTCAGTAGAGCTTCGCAATCTGCGTTTTTGTATTTTGTATTTTGTTCTTCAGTTATACCGATTACACCATTGACTTTGAACCCCTTGCCAAGTAAAATTTTGAACGATGAATGGTCACTTTGGTACTTAGCGATACCAACTTATTCTTTTGATTGCATGCTGCAATAGGGAGATCCAGATTCCAGAATTAATCGGGCACTCGGTAGGGCCCTTATTTTATTACATATAATTATGTCTGTGATGATTTTTTGAAAACGCTATTTAAACTATATTATTTATACCTATCACCATTGTGTTTAATGATAATCACTTGATACGATATTTTTCGAATTTATTATAATATTTCGAAAAAATTTGTGTAAAATTGTTCTATTAAATTCTTTTCAAATTTCAGATTTAACGTATATGTAGCTATTCCCATCTCAGAGGCTTAGATATTGGAAATTGGTTTTTTACCTAACTACCGAAAACCGAAGCCTTGTTTTTTTTCGTACCCAATACCTATATTTTGTTTTTTAAAAAAAATTAAGGGTTTATCTATCTCAAATACACACATATACTTTCCAATCAATATTTTACATACAAGTTAAAACAGTTATTTCAAAAATCCGTAATTTACATTTCGACCTTCAGGTGCTAGGTATTATTTGGCTTCATCAGAAAATGAGTTATTGTCTGGTTAAATCCAGGGCTCAAAGTAAAAATGGATTCAACATTTTGAATTTTGATAACTTGAGAAAGAAATTATTTCAGGTTTTGATCCATCATTAGGTGATGGAATATATGTACTCGTAATTTCAATTTTAATTTTAGTTCTTTCATTTTTTTTCGGCGATGTTTGCATGTTTGTTCATTATCAAAATTGAAGGAAATGTAAAATGCATAATCATCAGTCATTTATGATTTGGATATTTTCAGAATTTTACCACTAAATTTTTGGGAACTTGAGAAATTGCTGTTTCGAGATATGACAAAAATTTGTGGAAAAATCCAAGATGCGAAATTTACCAGATTTGGATTTTGATTTTTGAGTCCCGATCAAATCCTTGAAATTTTTTGTTACCTACACCTACCTCTAAGTGTAAATATTTATTTTTTGAGACTTGAATTGAGTTTCAAATTATCGAATTGAAAATTACTTACAAGACAGTTTTCACGCTGATTAAAAATTCCAGAGACAGAGAACTCGCCTCATATTTCAAATACCAATCGTGTGGTAATGAAAAGATCAACATTCGTCGTAATTATGTAGGTATACGGCCTATTCCGAGTTGTATCCTTTTATTATTGATCTGAGTAAAATAAGTTTGGAAAGAACGAAGCATACCAACGCTTCCGAGAACAAACGCAGATAATATTATAGGGGGTGGTTGGTTCGCTCAGCTGTGTATTGGTAGGCTTATGTGGTCTCTTTCAGATAACTGATGTAGCGAAATTATACGGCCAAGGTCAACATGAAAACCTAGATTTTTTGACAAATTGAGCTGCTCTTTCCTTAATTGAAAATTAATACTGAATTTTCAAATTTTCAAATTTATTAGTTTACATCAAATCTACCATGTCCTTTTCAGGCGATTTTTTTCGTTTTACAGTTTCTTTATTTCCCCGAATGAGAATCGATTGTTATTAAGAAAAGCTAGGGCAACTTCTACACCCACTATACGTACTTACACGGGTACAAAAAATGTTCAAAATTCACCCAGTTGAAAACTAGAACAGTGTTGTACTTTCCATATTAGAATGTTTCATGTTATTATTACTTCAAGTTTTAATCAATATTTTGCTATGGGTACCTAGTATAATACGTAAAAATGTAACCGTAAATATAAACATGATCTACTTCCAAAAGTTGAGCTGCGCAAGTTCTCAAGCTTGAACTTACGTATTTACTTTTCAAAAAGTAGGTACTGAAGCTGAAGCAGAAGTATTGAAAAATGATAAAGGGTTAGGTAATAGGTGTACGTCAAAAAACATTAATTAAACAACGTTTCCAAAATAGGTCGTGAGATGATTTAAAGTTGTAACAGGTAACAGCTGATGCAGAAGAAAATTCGTATTTTTTATTTGACTTCAAAAACTCTAATTTTTTTCACTAAAATTTATTGAGATAGCAGATGTAGAAGGTCTATGTTAAATTGCGTCTGCTTTGCCTTAACAATCAATACACGAATATTTGCAAAACAAAATGTGAAAACAATCGAGATATATTTTTCGATGAGACTTCATTATTTCACATTTCGATTTCCGACTACCTATAATAAACACGAAGTTAAATGGGGACTTATGATATTGATTTTTAAAGGCATGGTGATATAGTACCCATGTAATATACGAGTAGTATGAAGCTAGAATTAAATGTAAACGAAAAGGGGGGAACCATCTTGTGCAATAGCCCATTTGATTTCTTTTTCTTTCAAGATTGAAAAATTTTTATGAATGACGATTTGGCGAGGGGGAAGTTAGGTTATCAAAAGACAGATGTTTGATAACCCCTATTCGAGTTATCGTTTCTACAAAATGGTCAAAAATCGAATAGTTTTGTTTCAAAATCATTATTTGACGTTACCGAGTTCTTTTTGAAACATTATTGTAAAATATTGTCTCGACGATGATAAATCTGGTAAAGTTTAATAAAAAAATTGACAGAATAATGTTCGACGGATGAAAAAAAAGGAAATTTTCCACGTAAAAATTGCGCGAGTTGTTGAACGGAAACATTAGAGAGCGCTTTACATTCAAATGCGTTCTGACGAATTCGATCTGTGCATTGGAATTTTAATAACATCGAGTCAGTGAAAATCCTTACTCCTCGCAGTACGTTGTGTTTGTCTAAATTCTATTTGTTAGTAATCTTCGCGAGTAAAGTTTAGTCTATTTCGATATTATTTTGTGTGATTTTCTGGAAATTAGTTTAGCAAATAAAATTCGAGTTATTTTAAAACCGTTCTTATGTGTAGATTAGTCATGCTGTATTAAGTGATTAATGAGTGTTGGTTCGGATGAATTGAAATAACTGTCACAACTACCCGCCTCTAACATGGCTGGAAATCCAGGTTTAGAGCAGTTAATTCCAATCGTGAACAAATTGCAAGATGCATTTACCCAGCTCGGGGTGCATATGCAATTGGATCTCCCACAGATTGCAGTAGTCGGTGGTCAAAGTGCTGGAAAAAGTTCTGTATTAGAAAACTTCGTTGGCAGGTGTGTATAACTGTTCATTGTAATTGTAACCTTAACCTATGCCATAAAATTTTTCATTCTTCGCATTTAATAATCGGTACTCGAAAAAAATCAACTTTCGTTACGTTTTTACTTCGTTTTAAGCGCGAATAAAGTTTTTTTTTGTTTAACGCGGAAATTGAATTACGGGTGTTCTTCGGTGGTGTTGATGATGATGATGAAGATGATGAGAAGTTATCCTTGAGAATATACCTAATTATTCGACTTTGTTATTCATCTGCAATTTTCATCTTCGCAATTTACCAAGATTTTCTTAATCGAGAATTTGAACAATTTCTGACCTTAAGGAACAAATTTTACCCTCTAATTAGTATTCTTTGCCACTCACTCGACGTTCTTATGGTTCGAATCAGATATGAAAATCCGTTCGTTGCGTGGATAACCGAATCAGTGGACTATTTTCATGGTACAGAATGTCGAAATAAATTTTAATTCCAATGAGATACCTAATTCGTCGGTAGGCTCGAATTAATATGTTAATTCAACCGTTCGTTATCCCCTCCGCTCCGTCGTCCTAAAAAGCGAACCGAAATGTGAAAACAAAACACTACTATTTTCTTTTTGTTATTCGACATTAATACGTGATTTGTCTCATAATAATGGCCAAATTAGAGAGAAAAACTATCGAATCGTGTATAAGAAGTAACGTGTATATCAGTAGGCAAGTCGAAGAAATTTCTCAACGAATACGAATTGACTCACTCGAATGAATCATCGTACTAGGGTTTGTAGCGTTATTCGTAAATCGTAACAAGCTGGATTGTTAAAACTTGAAAACGAAAAAACCAACATCGTTTTTGCCGAATATTCGCACAATATTGTCTCTACTCGGTTGTCAAATTGGAATTAATCGACATTTTGCCTTCCTTTTTTTTTCCAATTTCGCTATTCTCTTATCTTATTTTGTGATAAACGATAGTTTGGAATATTGTTTTTATCAACTATACCGCGCTGTTCGTTATTGCTCGCTAACGGATCAAAATTCAAAACGTAAATTTATATTTACGCCTAGCATACTGTTCGTGACGTATGTGCACGTGCATTAATTTAATCTTATACGTTTCGTTATTTTTTTTCAGAGATTTTTTACCTCGTGGCTCTGGAATCGTAACCAGGAGACCGTTGATTTTGCAATTGATCCAAAGTACAGTCGGTATGTTTTCGAAAGTTTTTACGCTTCATTTACAATACGCCTGATTTTTCTTTCTCGGTACCAGTAATTTTCGAATGAAAAAATACCGATGGGATTTCAACGGTAATAGACCAACGTTTTCAGATGCCCATAAAATTATAACCTTTCGTACAGACTACAGAAAGTCCAGATGATACCGGAAACGTGTTTATTCTCGAACAATTGAAATAAAATAGGCATATTTTCATTTAATGTCTGAATCTGTGCTGCGACGGCTGTAATGCGCTGTAGATTTTTGTAATCGTCTTGGTAGCTGGGTGCAAATTAGCAATACGTTTCTGAAGAATATAGGTTCGAAAAAAGCTTACAAACACGCTTTGCAGAGCTACACCTTCTTTGTTTAACGGGGTTTTTCCTACCCAGTGGTGGTAAAAAATTGTAGCGTGAAAAATTGAAATAATTTTTATCTAAACTAGACATATTTCCCGCACTTTCGTACATACGTGGAAAAAAGTTTACACGTGTGCAACAGAAAGTGTACAGATTTTAATGCTCTGCAATGTTCGTTTAAATTTTTTTCATTTGTAATCTCTCTAATAAAATAAATATTGGAAAATTATTTCGAACAACGTGCATCCAGCTCAATTTCAAACACTTCTATTTACAAATTTAATTGAACAGCGTTCAGTTTTTCCTAATATTTAATCGAAAATTTGTTATTATCAATTTTCATTGTAGTCGTACTCTACTCTAGTACTGTCTGTATTGGTTCTAAAAATTGAACCAAACGCTTTCAAAATTGTTCAAACGGTTTCAAATCAGTTTCCATGTTCAAAGAGCCTTCCTTGGTAAGATAGTGAAATCTGCCTTCGACCCAAATTTCCTCAAAAGTGGTCCTAAATGTCACCCCTGATGTAAAAACTCACCACCGAAATTTTTGACCCCCCACCACACCCATTCCCGAATTATCTCCACCTAAATATCGAAACTTCAATACGCGATAACTTTGGAGGGGGTAGGTTAAAAATTCTGAAATTTTCACAGATTGTAGACACTATG
>FIZU01028383.1:0-19878 GCA_900064475.1 Pseudococcus longispinus
ACTAATAATATCACCATAACGCCAGGAATAAATTTTTAGCTGCCGATGTTAATTACAGCGCTTTCTGGAGTGATTCCAAAATGCTAAAGAGAAGCCAACTTTTGCTGGAGTTTCCAGATTTCTTCGAAAATGGTCGTAGTCGACCTTGGAGGGGGGTCGACTTAAGTTTTTATACCGAGTTTCAGAATTTCATCCCAAAATGTACCGTACTTGTAAAAAATTGATATAGGTACCAATGGGCTATTTTCACCATTCGCGAACTGCTTCTACAATTCTTTCACGATTTTTCAACTCAATTTGAAGGATTTTCTTGATGAACTAGTCGTTTGTAAACGATTCAAAATAATCTTCATTACGAACAAATTGTTCGCCAACAACGAGAGCAACCCGATTCGAATAACTCTCAAAACTTATCCAGAAAAATGAATCGTTTGTGAACTATTTGCAAGAATCATTCTCCAAGAACAATTCATTCGAGAATCGTTACGATAAATAAAATATCTTCCTTGGATTCCTTAAAATTCTAAATTCCACAAACGAATTTGATCATGCAGGGTGTCTAACTGTATTTTTTTCTGGTAATCAATGATTTTTTTCATGGCCAGAACAAAAAACGAGAAAAATTCAAGTCAATTATATCTCAATCTAAATTTTGTTTAATATAAAGTCACAAATCCACGACTTCAACATTAAAATTGTCTTACATATGTAGCACACAGTTGTAATTGTACTTATTTGTCGTCTGATATATTCGAATATCTATGGCAAATAAATTGATTATGTTTGTATTCGCAGACCTTCGTGTATTTATCTTCACTGGGCGCTTTCCTTGAACGTGATGAGATTGACGAAAAATTATACGAATCGCATCTCGAATACGAAGATTTTTTAAATCTTCTTAAACTGGATAAGATATTACCGACTGATCAACTAGACAGAAAGAGGTACAACTTCGATAATTTTGTCACATATGTATCTAGTAGAAACTACCAACTTGCTGTTATCCATTTTCTTATGCGAACATGTATATATTTTTGCAATAGAATTATTGGCAATAAATTAACAATGTATTCGCTGACGAAAGCAGCTGCTGAAAATATTTTCATTCGAAAAGAGATTTCTGTTCCGGTTGTAATATTCAGATTCTCTCTTGGTAATATGCCTTCAAAATACTTATGTTACTAAAGTTTGGGGAGAAAACAATGAAAAATCTTATTTTTATTATTTTTTCTGAAGCGATACCTTGTGTGAAAGAACCGTTTGCCGGATGGACGGATGGATTTTATGGGCCGAATGGTATATTCGCATTACCTTTACTCGACATCGTTCCAGCTTTGTACTGGGAAGGCGATACCAGATTCGATTGTGCTCCCGCTGATTTTGTTGTAAATGCTTTAATTGCCTTGATTCAGTATTCTTATAACGAGTAAGCAACATTGTTTAGAATAAAACAAACCTCACCAGGATGGGCTTCGCACCTCTTATACCCCCCCCCCCCCGGGTTGGTTCTATTTTCACACAACGTTTCAAAGTATAAGATATACTTTATGATTTTACTCTTACTATTAGGTCAAAATCAAAAATTGACAAAAAAAAGAGTACCCAAAGTGTTTGTCTGGCAAGATGTATAAAAGTCAGCATTATCTCTGAAATTTTGCAAGTCCATAAAATCGTGATATTTGAAATTTTCCAATTCCGAAAAAATCATACAATACTTGAAAGCATAGGATATGATTTTGTTGTTTGTTCTATTTCCAAATCATTTCTACGAGTATATATCATCCTAGGGGTAACGGCCCGGTTTTTCTTACCCTCCGCAATTTCTGAAACTTTCCAAGTTCGAAAAATCTGTCTGACAAAATGTCTAAAAGTCATCGTCAAGGAACTTTGTCTAAAAAAAAACCGATCCTATGCTAAAAAGTCAGGTCATCAAAGTTATCCTTCCTTGCTTGTTATCCAAATGACGTTTTGAAATTGTAAAATTTCAGAGATTCTCTTGTTTTGGGCTTGAAAAATGTCATGCAGAGATTCTCTTACGACAATATCTAAAAATTTTCAAGTCCAAAAAGTCACCAGGCCTCTGGGCTCTGGGTAACATATCTACCGAAATAATGTCTGATTGTCTGATGAAATAGGTTTTGTGCTAGGCAAGTCATAGTAAAAATATAAGTATTAACTACTTAATTGTATGTTAAGATAATAGAAAGATCATAATTATGGTTATTGCTTACTCTTCATGGAAAATGCACTTTGGTTGATTTCATGCTTCACGATTTTACAGGTTTCATAAAATCAAAGAGGAAAGTACGAAGATATCGCCCTTCGTGTACAATTATAGCCATGCATACCATAAAAATGCATTATCTTTTGAAAGTGTTGAATCGGTCGCGAAACGCGAGTTTAATTTTACCTTACCTATTTATTCCAATATATTCATTTTTTTCCTACGAAGCATCATGTTCGGTTATCTTCCTGCGCTTCTCATAGACTTTTTTCTTATCTTATTTGGAGAAAGATCCAGGTTTGTGGGCGTTCACTTATCAACGTATTCCATGTTTGTAACTTGAATTAGACGTATATGAATATTTATGCGAATTACATCTTTGTCCGTAGAGTTTTTCGTGCGTATGGGGAAATCGTTAAAATGAATTTAGATTTAACTCCAGCCAATTTTTCTCCTCGAGTGAATATCAGTAGCGTACAAAATTGCTGGAAAAATTTAAACAATATCGATAGAAAATTATTTTCGTTTGATATGAACGAGGTAGTGTGGAATGAGTATTTCCCTTTGGTTGCAAATTCGATTCGAGAATATCTTCGTATACTTCTTAAAAAGCGTAAAGCGATACGATTAGCAGTGTTTTGGTAAGTTGCTCAATTGATACCGCTTAAATTAATATATTTACAAAATGCAGAATAATAAGAAATTTACATACCTATTGATACCCATTTGATTTGAATTGACGTTTCAGGGTACCGAAGATACGATTGGCATTCAACGTTTTGTACTGTGCATTAGGTTTGTACTGTGTTTATTTGATTACTTTGTGGTTGATTTAATTACAATTACCTGCCTTTCTTTTCGATGTCATCAAATATTAGGAAGTGATCGTTAGTCTACCACTGTGTTATTTTTTCGATTCCAGTTCTCGATTAATTAATTAATGTATGTAAACTTATCTGCTTGTACATTTTGCATAAAATACCTATTGGGTTTGCAACTGTTGTAATATTATATATTTTAAAATTTACGTACTTTGTATTTACTTATGAACTTGAAGGTATACGAGTACTAGTATAAGTAGGTATGGGTACAATTTGAATAAAAACTCATTCTAAAAAAGCTTTTCTTTAT
Organism: Pseudococcus longispinus; assembly: GCA_900064475.1. Taxonomy (NCBI): domain Eukaryota; kingdom Metazoa; phylum Arthropoda; class Insecta; order Hemiptera; family Pseudococcidae; genus Pseudococcus; species Pseudococcus longispinus. Next base: position 3,356 of record FIZU01028383.1, read on the forward strand.
TTTTTACAAAAAAAATATTCAAAATATAGAAAAAGATAATTGATAAACTTTGTTGTTATTGCATGATTAATATCCTAGAAGAAAGAGGGTTGCCAGATTTATAGGGGTGATTTGGCCCTGAGCACCGAGTTGGAAATTATCGAGTGGAAGTTGGTCCTTATGGTCTAAAACCCAGCTCGCCATCTCAACCCTAACCTCTTCTGGAATTAAATGTGGATTTTCGTTGAAATTTTTATTTTTGGCAGTTTTCAACAGAATTTTTTCAAACTCTGGCGGAACTGAACTTGGAAAAATGGTCCGAAGCCTAATGAATAGTGTATAAGGTCTAATTTATTATATCAGGACTCGGGTTTTTCCGCAGGTGGTGGGAGTCACAACATTTGAAAAAGTAAAGTAAGCGATTTTGTTCATTTTTCTCTGCTTGCGGGGAATATGGACAATCTTGAAAAACCGTCAAATTTCGGCTAAATAAAACATCTTAGCCAGACAATTCGAATTATTTGTGCTGGTCTAGCGTGATGAAAATTGAAAAGTAATTACACGATTTTCGAAAGAGTGTTTTGGAAAGTGAAGATTTTTCTATATTTTTTTCAAGTTTGTGATTTTATAGTATTTTTCTCTACTTTTCAAAAATGTAGGGTAATTTAAGCAAATATGCCCCACCTTAGGTTTAGCCTCTACAACTTCGTCAATTTGTAGAAAATTTGCAATACGAATCAGTCATTATTTTCTCCCTTCCACTGAAAAATTCATTCGTTATGAAATCTGTTTACGATTCATTATCCAAATTTTGATTTCACACATTCAGTTTGGCCAACAGAAAGAAATATTCAAAGAAAAAACATTGCAACTTGAAATGGGTGTTATTCAAAATTCTAAAGACTGAGTGGAATCTGAAAGGAGAGTGGTGGAATTGGAGAATGGAGAAAATATTTTTTCAATTTAAGGGCAAAGACACTATAGGCTGAAAAAACTGCCTTAAAGTAATTCCATTACAGCCTAAAATAGATATTTTAAACAGTTTTAAGGGGTGGCACCCGTGTTGGGGAGGGGGGAACTTGAGGGGAATAGATTATCTTTTTCTCACAAAAGCAGTTCACCATAGCTGCAAAAATTTGCAATAAAAATGACAATACCTCAAGTTTTAACGTATAATTCAGGAAGTCTAAAAGGGGGGAGTAGTCACCATAGCATGGTCCGGGGGGGGCTGAAGGATTTTTTTTCAATCAGTAACATAAGTGAAGTTACCAGGAAATGCAATGTTTCCACACTTATCAGAAAGTATTTACACACAAAAAATTGTAAGTTTTAAGCTCCTTCTGCGAGGAGACGGAATTGGGTTGGGTTGGGTTGGGAATATTGCATGTTTTGAACAAACTTTTCTATAAGTTCATTTTATATTCAAAACATTTCAGTCCCAGCGAAAAAAATTGCTTAAACGATAATCGAACACAGAATATGAAAAAAGTAACAAAAATACGTAACTATTTGATAAAAAAATTATCGCGCGCAACTTTACGCGCGTGTAACTCGCGAACGCGACCGTTTCACGCGTATATTGTAATGACAAAAAAGATTCTAAATTTTATGTACCTACAATATTTTTTGTCATCATAAATTTTATCGTAAAACCCCTCGTTCCCGAGTTATACTCCAAAATATCAAATTTAGGCCGACCTGTCAATCAAAATGACCGCCATTTTGTTAGTACGGTCAACTTTGATTTTGAGTAACATGGCTTAAAATGTTCTCTAGGATGTCCTCTTCAAGAAAAATCATGTCCCCGAAGATCGGCAGGGCGTGCAAACCCTCTCCTATACCATATGCCGGACTATAATGTTTGAAGCTGTTTCAGAATGAGTTTTCCGAAAGTCTAAAATTTGGCCATACTACCAAAATGTTTGGTAATATGCCCCACTAGATTTTCTGTAACTTCTGACTTTCTGCAAAACCATCCAAATGCTATTTTTTGAGGAAAATGTTGGGCTTTTATTCTTATACATTATAACATTGAGCATTTAGAGAGTCTTGCAGTTTTTTTTCAAAATTTTTGGAATTTGGATGGTTTTAAAGAAAGGCAGAAAATCTGGTGGGGCATATTACCAAACACTTGACTTTTTTTTCATTCTATAAACTTCAATTCGCAATTACACAGCAATCGGTTGTCCGATAATCATGAAAATTATACCCAATGACTAGGATCAAAAAAGTCAACAACTCAGTATGACCAATTCAGCGAAACGGTGTTCCCTTCATAACGAACGCGAGGTGGCGCATATTGTCTAACGAGGCATATTTGCTGGAATTACCCTAAATTACCAGTCATTGACAATTGAAAAAAAAAAATCTTTAATTTCTAACCATCTGAAACATGAAATATATATTTATTGCTAAAATTAACATCCATGTACATAAAATCCACGACGCGACGTGTCTGTCTGTCCGGTACGCCAAGATTTTTCGTGGCTTTTAGACATTTTGTCAGACTTTATGTTGATGAAATTTTTAAAAAATCCTAAAATGACCAAAAATATGATTTTTACCTTGAAATGGAAATTTTGACTAAAATATTCACAAGTTTGACAAAAAAAAAATGACAATTGACAAAAAATAACAATTTTAACCAAAAATGACAATTTTTACTTTCAATTGACAATTTCGGCTCAAAAAATGACAGATTATACCAAAAAAAAAATGGCAATTTTTACCTTGAAATGACGGGTTTTGACCAAAATGGCAGTTTTTTCCTTAGGAAAAATTATAAAATTTTCACTTACTATAATACGACGTTGAAATTCATTCTTCAAAACACATCATTGAAAATCAAGTACGTGATCACTTTTAATATCACCAGATTCGCTCAGATAATTCAATCAGAGATGGGCAAGATCGTTGACACAAAAGATCCTCAAGATCCTCAAAATCCGGATCTTGGATCTGGTTCTAAGATCCTTTTGAAAAGGATTCGATTTTTTTCCATGGGCCGCGATGCGGCCAACAGTATCAAATTGTCTGGCTTCATTACTTTTGGCCGCATCACGGCCAAACATAGTCGCGACGCGGCCATAACTGAACAGCCATTGTAAAAAAAAGTGTATGGGGAGAGTACTAGTTCAGTGGTACTCTGCTAGGTCACGGTAGTAGGAAGGAAAAGAAAAATCCTTCATAAACGTGACTGCCGAATTTTTTTCTTCTCCTGATATTGAATAAAAAAAATTAAGAATATTAAGCTTTTCTGCTGCTTCTAAAAGAAAAGAAAGTTGAACACTCTGGAATAAAAACGTAAAGTGACCAAGCTATATTTCTTCATGAATTTCAAAATTTCAAAAAAATTAGTACGTCGAAGTTATTTTGCAAAATCGCGGATGAGTTCAAAAGTTAACAAATTTCCAATTCCACGCTGTTGGCCTTGGCTGTGACACGGCCATCCACGGCTAGTCGCACTGGGCCCACCCTATCGCATGGGAACGGTACGTGTGTTGTGTTTCTACATAGAATTGTGTAAGTGTGTTGGTGATGGCCACGGCGCGGCTAGCCGCGCGGCCAATTCCTTGCTACCTGGGAGGGGCTTAAAAATCATGATTAGACTAGTTTCAAGTTGATATTCATCATATGTATATGATCGTTCCAGACAAAACCGACCTTAAGTGCTAAACATTTTTTTCGTATGTGTTGACACGATTATATACACGTATGATTTTGTGAAGAATGCAGACTTGCTACTTCCTAGAAACATTCAATTTGTGCCGTAATTGAATGCGACCAAAAACAATAAGTACTTAATAGGGAGTCCGACGAATATTAATTTTTGAGTTAATAACTGCAACTGCATGATTGAAATAATTTCACAAAACATTACAGTACTTCTTTGGCATTGCAGTGTATTTAATTATTCTAATGAATAAACCACAGATTCTTTGACTCTGTATGCTCGATAGGTTCAAGTTGTTTTCCAAAGTGGACAATTACATATAATTTCCGCGGTTTTAGGATGTTCCAAAATTGTACTATGGTTTGCATCGATTTTATGCAGTTGCACTGGATTCTTGAAATACTGCAAAAGAAATGAATGGAAATAATGAAAAGAAGGAATTAACTATTTGTAAAAAATGAATCAAAATCAAATGATAGGTACCTTTGTTAAACCATAAGATTCTTCCAGGTCGTTCTCATTATCGGCGCATCTTATCAAAGTGCAGGGTGTATCGAGCATGTCATAATTGAATTCATAATTCGGTGATTCTTTGCCAAATATATAAGCTTTATCCAGTATATTATTCAGTAGGCCATCATCGGTAGACATTCTAGATATTATTGAACACATCAATTTTTTCTTCGACTCCCAACCATCAGTTTTCTCAATGTATGAGAAATACTAGAAAAATAAATAGGAAGTATGAATAGTACAAATCTTTTTCTAATTTAATTGTCGTAGAAGTGCTTACTTCTTCTGAAGCCATATCAGGTAAAACTGATTTTAGTAATTGAATACATATGTGATTTTGTTGAGCCTCTTCGTTACTCAGAGACTTATGTTTGTTTAAATAATGAATCCGTTTCATTGAACAGAATAAAGGAGAGCCGTCTATTAGGTATAAATGCCCTCTTCTACTTTTCTCTTCCAATATACGCGCTGCTTCCAAAGCGAATAATCCTCCTAAGCTATAGCCAACAATGAAGAATTCTTGGTCGGGTCCAATTGCGTCTAAAATGAACTAAAGAAAATTCACATGTTAATTCGATTCGATCAAATTCATAGTAATTTTCCAATTGACATGATTTTATAGAAATTAATACCCACTTTTACGAAGTATTCGCCCATTTTTTGCAGAGAATTTATCGGAAGCGCATCTTGGTAGTATTGAAAACACGTTACTTGATGTGTTAAATTTTTGGCTAGTGGTTCCATGAATGAAGCCAATCCTTTGAAATACAAATTAAAATCAATGAATGCAGGTTATGGTGCTGGATATGGATATTAATAAGCAGTATTTTCATTACAACTGCTCGTTTAATGTACTTCGAGGTTAGTTTGATGATACCAACACAATGCTGTGTCTACAGGGATGTTTCAAAAATGAACCAATAAAATTTAGTTTCTCATAAGTCATAAGTACGTAAGGAAATATCAGGATTTCCAAAAATACGCACTCAAAATTTTACAAATCATTTAAATTAAATTCCTTCGATTTACCCCAAAAATTTAAAATTGTACTTGGATCAATGATGATATTCTAATAAGAAGGGATGCATCAACTACTATTCACTTTAATCTATTTCAAAAATTGTTTTACTGTACTTGTAGTAGAATACGTTTCTGCAAAAAACTACGATGGGGATGTTTCGAGGTACATGTCACGAAGAATAATTTTTAGTCATTTGAAAAAATTAAAACTTGCAAAGTTGAAAATGGTTCAAATTTTGCCAAGGTACCTAGTGAGGGTACCCTAAGAAAAAAGATGTTGTGGTTGAAATTGGGTCATTTTAATTTTTGGGAGGAGGGTGTACAAATTCCAAAATTTTAGCTTTTGGGGCATAACTCTGGCCCTATGGGACCAAAAAGGTTAAAATTTTTGATTTACATTTGAAATGCAATTTGGAAAAAAATAATTTTCTCGAATTTTGATATCTCAATTTTTGTACCTCCCCCCTAAATTTGGGGGCCTAAAAATCAAAATTGGTCCTTCGCTATAATTTTAGTTTCATGTACTCGTTAAGATCTTTCTTTTAAGAAAAAACTCAACTTCTTGGCTCTGATAAGGGCCGAATGAAAATTGGTGTAACATTGTTATGTTGTAAGTATTTTTATTTGAGTAAATAAAAACATACAAACGTGTATTTTGGGTCAAAATGTCCTATACGGACACAGAATATCAAAAATGAACTTTTAATAACCAAATAAAATGTATCTCAATTAATAACGCGTTTATTCTCATTTGGAATTTGTTTACAGCAAAAAAAAAAGTAACTGTCCAAAACATCCACCTGAAGTGTCCGAAACATCCCATACTGGTGAAGGTTTCGGACAATATTTCAATATTTTGAAAAATCTAACAATTCCAAAATGAAGAAGCCTTAAAGTGAAAATTTTAATTGCATGTATGTAGCAGTGCGTCAGAATATGTGTGAGTGAAATCAACATTTTAGCAATATGTCTAAAACATGGTCCCTCTGACTCAAATATGAATTTAGGTAGTATCAATTTACCTTCCACTCCTGGGAAAATGAATAGTATTTTATCTTCACACTCTTCATTCTTTTTCACTTCCACGTCATCAAGCGGAATACGAAGGAATGGTTCCTTAATCAATTTTATATTCATGAATAGTTTTTGTAGTTGCGGGTTCAGATTTCCTCCTAGCAGAATACATAGTTTTCATTATATTGTTGAACGATCAAAACGTTTCTCGAATAAACCTTTTGCCTTACCTGATTTCGACGAGTTTTTCTTTTCCTCTTTCAGTTTATATAGTTTTGCGAAAGTCATTGTTAGCAAGTCTTGTGGAGTGAAAAACATGTTAAATTCTGCTTCGAGAATTTGTTTAATTTCAACTGCTACTATGGAATCCATTCCCAACTGTGGGAATGTCCATGTCAAACTTATAGTCTTGAGATCTTTGATACCTGTTTGAAGTGATAAAATAAAAGTAGGTAAAGATTTAAAATGTGTCCTACGTACTTGGTGAGAAGTTATCTAACTGTGCAATATGCATGTATGATGTCCTATTATATAAACTTCAAAGTTTGAAATTGGTTTACCTAAGATATTCACTATGGTGTCTATGATGTCAGAGCCAGCATGGCGTTTTTCTGCTACAATCATACTGGCCACTATAGGATTGGATTGTTTCATGAATGAATTCAACGAGTCCAAACAAGATCTTACATTTTGTTGGAGTGTTCCTCCTAAATTATAAATGTTAATATATCTGTGATCGTTTAATTAAGAAATAATGCTCGAGTGTCTTAATAAAAGTACATGTTTACATTGATTAGGTGTAACTATACTTGTATATAAATGACGGAACACTACAAATCTTACCAATAACAATGCTTAAATTATTCTCAGCGAAATCTGCAACCACCCCAACTTCTCCAATAGCGCCCCACTGAATTGCCAGCGCGGGTAAGTTATCGTCTTTTCTCGATTCGCATATTCTTTCCATTACAGAATTGGAAAATCCATAGTTTGTTTGATTCATATTCCCCCGTCCACATGCAACACTTGAAAACACCACAAAGTGTTCTAAATTCGGACATATTTCTCTGCTGAATTTGTCTAAGTGAGCAGTAGCGATAGCTTTAGGAGCAGCAACTGCACTAAAGGTTTCATCAGTTTGTTTTGAGAAGGGATCATCTTTGAGAACCTATAGTAATCAAAAATCGATTTGATGAAATTACGTATTAGCTACCGGGTTCATTTTAAGGTTAGGTCGTTGTGTTTACACATTTACTGACCATTGCCACGTTAAATATTCCTGCTACAGGTCCCAATGAATTAGTGGTCATCAACAATTTTTTGGCTCCTGCTTCATTAGTAACATCATCGGTGGAAATCTCAACATTGACGCCGTACGATCGCCATAATTTTATTCTGTAAGACTGATAACCGTTCTTAACACCAGTTCGAGAGCTCAAAACAATGTTACGAGCTCCTCGTAAAATCAACCAGTCTGCAAGTTCCAAGCCAAATCCGCCCAATCCTCCTAAAATAGAAAATATCACTATTGAGTTTTATCTCATTGGATGAAAAATCAGAAATAACGTTGTGCATCAATTGTAGACTTTATTGGCATATCTTGATTACATTTTCTGACGAGGTCACGAGGGGTTGTTCAAATGCATATGGGTTTTTGTTTTTGATGAATTATCAGGTTTGAAGTTGAATATTCTATTTCTCTGAAAACTATGGCACTTAATCTAAATACGCACCTACAATTAGGTATGATTCATTCCTTTTGCAAAGAAATCGAGGTTTAGCTTTCTTTTGAAGTATAGCTGGTTTGGTTTGTAAATCATCCTCTTCATCTCGTATTTTTATTGTAACCTTTCCCATATGCTTTCCAGCAGCCATGTATCTGTTGGTATATAATAATGAAAATTAATTATCTTGGCCTTATCTTTTCACGAAAGAGTGATGATTGATTTATTCACCTAAATGCGGTTTCCACTTCATCAGCTTGAAAAACTGTTCGTTGTATAGGTTTAATTATTTTTTTATCCAGCATCTCTTGTACTATATTCCAAACATTGTCGAGCTGACCACTCAAACCCCACTTGGAAGCATCTAGTTGAATGCTATGGAATGTGATTTTCTTGAGAAATTCGGCCATTTCTATCAAAAAATTAATGTTCAACAATTATGTATTAAATAACTAGGTTTGTAAATCTATTTGTGAGAGATCCTTTCAATTGTGAAATACATTTTTAGTTTTGCAACAGAAAATCGCAAAATCACGGTATTTTATTGAGTATCACTTCCCAAAATTAATATACTATAGTTTGGCGCACGAAAGAAGCACACCTCTCAAACCAAAAAATTTCTGTTTAGTGGCCGAATATTTAAGTTTCACCTACAGCATCATTAAAATGTAGAGGTTCCTCTAAATTGAAAAACAATTCATTGAATTGTAAAAATGGATAAAATATAAAAAAATTTTGTTAGAATTTCATTTAAAGGGTTACATTCCATTGAGAATGGTAAAATACCTTCATCTTAACATTTTAGAATAAATCTAGACTTTTATTGAGTATTTCTGAAAAAATTTCCTTCATTCGATTTTAAATGTGAGGGCACCTCAAGTTTTTTTGACTCATATGCGGCCACGAAACAGAAACTTTTCAGTTTGAGAGGTGTGCTTCTTTCGTGGGCCAGACTATAAGTAATTGTAATATTTCTGTCTTTATTTTTCATATAAGTAGAGGAGAAGGTACGAATATGGAATAAGGTACGAACATGGAATACTAGTACTTTTCAGTCTGTAATGAGTGTGATTGGGGGGATCTTCAAGGAACTATTTTTTTTTCATATATACAAGCACTTTCAGGCCGTTACCAACCTTCGTGGTTGTTTTGTTTTCGTTAAATTTGGTTTTTATCATTTTTGTGGTTGTGAAATATTTTCTTCGACTTTTTTTCGATGTATGATAAATCATAATGAACATCAGGACTTGAAAAATCTAATTAAAGGTATATGTTCAAGAAATGATGCTCTTTCTAATGATGTATTTGTTTTTTAGTTTGTATCACTCGATAGCGATTTTTCATGGTGATTTTGTTGAAAAAATCGTAAAAGTCACAGGGGTATGAATATGGAATAGGTGCTCAAAATGCGATTTATTCAATTTAATGGACAATGAACTATTCAAATCGCGTTATCTCTTTAAAATAATGCAAAATGTTTCTAGATACCACGGAGAAAGTTGGATATACCACGTAAAATGAAATCACCAAAATCGACTTTTACAAAAAACCCCACAATTTAAAAAAAAAAAAAAATGAAAAAAAAATTTAATTTTATTGTCTTGGCCCTAAAAATGAATAATATTCATTTTTTCTTTCAATTTTCTGAATTTTTTTCAGGTATTCCATATTCGTACCCCAACTCGAAAAATCACCAAAATGGGCTTTTTTAGGAAACGTGTCATTTACAAAAAAAATTGAGAATGATAAAAAATTTTAACAAAAACCATATGAAAGTACACAAAATATACCCTCTTTTTATGGATCCACTTCCTTTTTTATTTCAACGGATAGTAGAGATATAATGCTTTACATAAAACTATTCCATATTCGTACCTTCTCCTCTAGGTATTAAAAAGCCTCATGTGGTTTTTTCATAACAAATTTTAATTTTTTTTAATCATCTCATGGGCGCTTCAACAAGAAGGCATGAAATATGCCAATGCAAAGTAATACAATTTGCAGGGTTCAGCAATTCTCGCCTAAAATTATGGGTACGTATTTAGATATTTTGATCTGAATACAACTACCCAATAGATGCTAGTTGAGGAGATGCAGTATTAATCCGGAAGCATTAAGAAATAAAAGTGTCACTCATTTACCTACCTATATTATTATGTCTGGCCATGTCAAATTTGCCAATTTCCAAGAAATGTCCTCCTTTTGCAACACAACGTAGAGAAGTTTTGAGCTTTTCTTCTGCCAAACTGTTGAGAACTATATCCACCCCCCTGCCATTAGTTTGTTCCATAATAACCTTCTCAAAAGATGTATCTCGAGAATTACAGATATGATTTTCTGGAATCTGGACAATTTGATCATAGAAGTTTGAGAATTAGAATTTTTTGTTGAATAATTTAGTTTTAGTTAGACTGAAAATTTATAAAATTACTTGAGGATACATCTTTTTAATAAATTCAACTTTTTCTGGTGTTCCAACTGTTGTAAAAATATTACAATCATAATGCAGGCATATGTTAATGGCAGCTTGACCAATTCCACCACTACCAGCATGTATAAGAATGGAAGCTCTCTTCTTCAACTCAATTCTAAATAATAGAGCGTGAATAACCTTGAAAAATTAAACAGTGATAGTATTAATAAGGTATTCTTCGATCTTTTTGTAAAAATAAATGCGCCATAGTACAGTTATGTATACAACTGGAATACTGGCTGCTTCTTCCAAAGACAAATGATCCGGTACATCCCACATAGCTTTTGAGTCTGCCTGAACTATTGTGGCAATTCCTTTACAGTCCACCAATCCCATTACACGTCGTCCATTCTCATCTTTTCCAGAATATTCCATCCCTAGATAAGACTAATCAGCCGAAAACAGATGTAATTGTAATGATTTTTATAAGTGAAATTATGAAGATTATTCATTGACCAGTGCCTCGCCCCACGCCTTCATAAAGGATACAATTTTTTATAGTAAATACCAACTTCTTTCAAACGGCTGTACATGTGCTTTAAGTTAGACAACGAAATCCTGCCAACAGCTAACATAACATCTCGAAAATTAAGACTGCTGTAGTACACATGAATGAGAGATTTTTCATTCGAATTCCTGTCATAACTGGCAAAAGGGTTCAACGAATTAACGAAGAAACGATAAGATTTTACATAAAAGCCACAATCGAAAATAAAAATTACTCGTTTGGCTCTAATGAATCTTCAACCCATTTCAATGATGAAAAATTGCCACGTTTTTCCAACATACAAAATGAACGTGTCGTTTCTATTTCTTCAACTGGTTCAAGTAGCAAATGACGATAACTGCCCCATTGCCCATTTTTGAAAACATTTTGCGATAGATTTTTATCCGACTGTGATTTATAAAACAATTGATCTAATGAGAAGTCTGGTGCAGTTTCATCCGCAATATAGAAACACCTGTGAAAGTTGGGTACATGTAGCATCATTAATGAAATGTTTGATTTTTTCATGTTTTTAAAAAATAGTCTGGAGCATTTTCAAATTTCCCGTAAGATGCATAGTTACCTAACGTTCTTTCCATTTTCTTCGTTTCTTAAGCAATTGAAAAACCCTAATATCCCGCTCATTCGTTCTTTCTCACTATATATAACCAGTTCTTCATCATTCTCGGCTTTAATTGTAGTCAAAGCGGTTTGTACCTCTGGTATCCAAGAATATGAATCGTTTGTTATTCTTATGACTTTTGTATCTAGTTTCGAACCAGTAATCTAAGCACAGATTATCATGGTTATTTGGGCAGGATGAACGCAGTATGATTTTGTGTCATTTATTACCTAGTGTACCTACTTTCTTCAGAAGTAAAATTTCTTCATCACTGTTAATTACCCTTCTGAAGCATTCTTCAAATCCAAGATCTTTTAGGGATTTTTCATCGTCTCGTGATTTCTTTGTGATTATAAAACCATCTTTTTTCAACGCTTTAAAAATTTTATCATAAATCTGGAAATAAGAGTAAGGTTACAGAATATATTGATAGTGTATCTTTTACAAAGATAACAAATTATTTTAGTAAAATATCAACCCACTTCAGTTTTATTTTGAATATTTGATAGAACAATCAACAGGCTACTATTGTCATCCGGCAACTCTTCGTCAGATAAGTTTATCCCTGCGGGCAAATCATTTTCATTGGAATTCGGACTATCGGTTAGCACATTGACGCTTGCCTATTGAAACAACAATACAATTTTCTATCAAGCTGTAAGCATGTAGAGAATTCACATTACCGGACCAGCATACTTGAATCAATGGCAAATCGGCCAAACATTTTGCAATAATAATCGAGATGGAAGCAGCCTCTTCAGTATATGCTTGATTCAGTAGTTCGTAAGTTCTCACTTTTATCGTAGGAGCGTTTTCTAATGCGATGTGAACGCATAATCTAATCATCAAAGTTATATCCAGTTCCTATTGCAGTGAGAGGATATTTTTTGATATATTTCATTTCTCTACGTAGTAAGTATATTGGAAATAAATTTTTTTTATTATACCTCGTCACTTGTGTATGGTATGAATTTTTGCATCTCCAATACCGGATCAGCTTTATCTGGTCGACGTGCAATCTCATTAGTTCCAAATCCAGTTATTTGTACGCCACCCGAACTCAACAGATCAAGAGTGGGATAAAAATTAACTGGAAACTCTATGAAATACATTCTTAGATGAATGCATCATGTTTGGCATCGTGCAACTGTATATGAATACATACTTATGCCTGTGTCTGCAGATCTTACCAGGTTTTTCTTTATCCAATGTTTCTAGTATTTTGTAATGTTTATCCACATCAATGACAAGTTTACGGATGTAGGTAGGAACCAACAGTTCACGACAGTCGGCTTTCAAAGCTGCAACTTGTGCTATCGTATCCATAAATGTTGTGAAATTATTTCCCCATGATACTCTACCGTAAGTTCCTGTGACATACGAAATAGAACTTAATTGAGAAAGTCTGGCAGACATCAGGTTGGTAGTGTAAATCATAATACTAAATTAATGTTCGGTCATACCTTCAGCATTTACATAAACGACTTTTTTGAACATTCCTTTGTAGTGGTATCCCTTCAATCTCAGTTCCTTGTAAAAATCTTTTGTATTCAAAGGTAAAATTTCTGAGTTTGAAATTTCATCTTCAAATGGTTTCACGTCAAAAACCTCTTTTTTAATATCCTTTGGAATTCGTACATTTCCCGACATTACTAGTACGTTATGTTCCGTTATTTCGAATGTATTCATACCAAGATGAATAGTTACGCGAAACTTTATTACACCTGAAAATCCAGCGAGAATAGTACAGAGCTCAGCAACATTTAAAATGTAATTTCTTGCTCACCTTTCCTAGGTACATTTGTGGCTCGTTCAAAGCGTATGTTTTCGAAAACGATGGGCAAAGAATCCACTGTTTTGTGCACCATATTAGCGACTCTTTTCCAAATCAAATCCTGTAGTAATATAATTGAAGATCATTATGTAATTTCTCTCAGATGGAAAATCATATTCCTAGAAATGAAAAAGTGGACCTAAAAGCATTTTTCAGCTGTGTGGCTTAGGTACTCACCAAGTACCCTAATCCAGGATATAAATTCCGTTCATCTATTACGTGCCCTGTCAAGTATTCATAACTACTGAATTTTGGATTTATGCAGATATCTTGAATTGCTGATACAGAAATCTGATTATCATTTTGTCTCATCTTCCATTGCTTATCGTGTTTCCATTTAATCGTCGGTGAGATCATTGGAGTTGATTTGCTGACGGGGAACTCAACCGGTGGATATAAGTTGCTGAGTTTCATTGCACATCCGGTTTCGTACATTCTGTAATGAATAGTTGAACCAGTTTCATTCAATACACCACTGATAAATTATACCTACAATAATTGAGAAAATGGTTGAATCGGCACTCACTTTCCTAAAGCACACATGAAAAACTCGATGCCATATTCACGATTTTTTGTTGTTAATGATATGTTTTCCTCAGAGGAAGGTAGTAAACATTTCAGAATATCGTTGAGATATCCATGTGGGCCTATTTCAATACCAATAGCATCGTTTGGAATGTGACTGCAACTTTCTTCAAAGTACGCAGGACTGATGAAATTATTTGCGAAATATTGAGCTGAGCAATATTTCAGTTCATCTGCTAGCCAATGATGTTCTAGAGCAGATGTGCATAACCATGTTTTTGAACGAAGTTTTGGTTCCGGAATAATCTAGGGAATCGTTAATCGTGAAGTAGATAGTATCTAATATCAGAAAGTTTGTCAAAATTTACATTCTGAGTTGTCTCAAAATCTGTTTACTTTTTTTAAGTGCGAAATTATCTTTGAAGCTGCCGAGTTGGTTGAGCGACGGTGATATGCAATATTCGACGTATGGACTTCGCGGATTGGTATATTTTTTACATTGAGCTCTTCGATGAAGTCTTGTATGATTTCAGTCGGACCTGAGATTGTGCAGCAATTAGGTCCATCATGACTGATTATATCGATATTCGAAGGAACCAAAGTTTTCATAACTCTGTAACCTTGATCTGTAACATATGAGTTGAAGCAATAATTTCAGAAATGGTTCATCCAATTTTGTGAAATTTAATTTATTTTCCAACTTTGGCTGGTTGGATGTTGAATCAACATATTTTCAGAATTTATTATTCCTGTCAGGTTACTCACCAACAACTATGGTTGTACTGTGAATAAATTCAGCTTCCAAAGAAATTAATCCGTAGTAATAAGCGATTAGAATCGTCTGTTCAGCAGTTAGACATTCATCCGCATATGCGCATGCTATTTCTCCTATCGAATGTCCTATTATGCCATCAGGTTCTATTTTGAGCACTTTCAACACATCAATCAAAGCGATCTAATGAAACAAAAATACTATGAGTAAATACCATGTTGTACTCGTTGAAATAAACGTTCCATGATTTCACTTTTCTCTTTTTTTTATTTTTCGACTTCTTCCTAGCTCTTCAAAAAAGCGAAATGAAAATGTCATCTGTTTTCAGTGCGTATTTTTAAGAAAATGTAGGTATCGCATGAATTGGTGGCAATTTTGTAGTCATTGCTGAAGTCTCGCGCTCAAGACGTTATAGCGTGTTATTGTGATATAGGTTAGCAGGTAATGTAATAATTTTCTTCCCGTGCCCCTTCCAAAATGGAAAAAGTAAATCTTGATTGGATCTATCTCACTCTAATGCGCGTAATACTCGTAGTTGAAAAAAGAATTACTTCGATGGCGACTATTCCTACGTATGAATTCAAAACGTTTCTGAATATTTGCGGATCGTTGG
The DNA here is from genome assembly GCA_900064475.1 of Pseudococcus longispinus. Lineage (NCBI taxonomy): Eukaryota > Metazoa > Arthropoda > Insecta > Hemiptera > Pseudococcidae > Pseudococcus > Pseudococcus longispinus. The sequence continues at coordinate 18,605 of FIZU01028383.1, forward strand.
ATGTAATGATTTTCATCAAATGGACTCCTTTTGAATCCAATACCTTATGACTCTTGCAAACAGACTCGGCAAATATTGGTATTTTCATTAGGGATGTGCCCATTGCCGGCCACTGAGAACCCATGCCAGAGAAAACGAACCATAATGGGCGTTTTTTTTCATTAGCTAAAAACTGATGCATATCATTAGTAGTAAGTTGATAAATTAGTTAAGTACAGGCTCTCATTCGAAATACATTAGTGGATAACTTGTTCAGAACTTCAAACAAAATTTCGAGAGTTACTTTTTTAGATGTTATATGATTTCCATTTTGATTCAAAATCACGTATCCTCGGTGAGAGTAGCCGTCAATGTTTTCACTAAAAATTTCGTGTATCAAGCGAATGTACTCAAAATTCGTATGATTTTTCATAATCTAAAGATAAATTGCAAAAGAATGACAGATTGATATGTTTTTGTTAAGATCATAAATTTATTCTACTCCTACAACATACTTCGTTCAGAGCACATTCCATGGCCTCTTCGGTTCGACCGGAAACAGTGACGAGTCTTGGTAAACCATCGTTCACCAATGTATGGTCGCTTATTTTGATCTTGTTATAAGGCGAAATCAAAATATGACTGTTAGCTCCTCCAACTCCAAATGAATTAATTCCAAAATATTCGCCTTTTACTGGTGTCAATTCCGTAACCACCTTAAAACAGATATGTTGCGGCAGGTAAGCCAAGTGTCCTGTCACATGCTACATCGCTAATAATTCATAATCCGTTCATGCTTTTACTTTCAGTTTTCCATTATGCAAGCCTTTAATTTTGGGATTTGGAGTATTCAAATGCAAAGTTGGTGGAAGCATTCCTTCTTCAAATGAAACGATCATTTTGATCAATGAGCATAGGCCTGCAACTTCTTCAGCGTGACCCATATTCGATTTCACCGATCCTATTTCCAATGGAATTTCACGATTGGCACAAAAAAATTCCTCAATGGCAGTTCCTTCTACGACATCTCCTACCTTATGAAAAAATTATGAAAGAAATGTTATTAAATATCTCACTTGCTAGATTGTTTATGCGTAGATGTAAATATAAAACATATATGATAGAAACATTTCAAAAAATCGGGTAAATGTTATGCAGTCAGAAGAAATTGGCAAGTGTAGGAATTGAATTTTAACTACAATACTAATTACAAATCGCACGTTTGGAGTAATAAGGTTTCATCTCAAAAAAAGTCGATTTTCGTTTTTTTGAAATTTTGGGGTCTATTGGACCCC
>FIZU01028385.1:0-30723 GCA_900064475.1 Pseudococcus longispinus
GGCGGGCGGCGAATACTTTTTTGCCCACGGCGGAAAATTATCAAAACCGGCCCTGGGTTAGGGGTGAGGTTTCAACTTCATTTTCACCCCTAAAATTCATCAAAAGTTGATAACTTGAAATCAGACGAGAGGCAGAGTATCAAATAGGTGAAGAGAAATTCTGCAGTGTGGTCATTTGGAGACCATTTTCATTCACAACACCAAGTAACCACCGATTCTATCTCACTCCTCCATTTTCCCCTTAAAAAATTGACATAAACAACATAATTAATCCCCCTGTCCCCCCTCAACCACCTAAAACATTCCATACCCCAATTTCTTACACCCTTGCGTAAGAAAAAAAAAGGCTCTACAGCGATAAAATCTGAAAATGTATTATTTTATCATGCGAAAGTAAAGTTTATAAGGAAAGTCACGACACGGTGAACTTTTTGCATAGCTCGTAACACGTTCCAACATTGGTGTGATTTTTTTTTTGGTAAAGAAATCCGCAAGCAGTCGTACACGTGTCTCTTGAAACCAACCAGCCCACCCTGATCGCTCCAACGTAAAAGAAATTAATGGAAAGCGTTCGAAAATGATGTAATTTTCGCAATAAAAACACTTTACGAGCATTAACGTAAACACCGCTAATAATTCAAACGTACCGAATTCACGAAGAAAAAAAACAATCACATAAATTAGAACCAGTTTTTTTGCAAATTTATCGCCAATTAAACCTTCCTTCGGTGTATTTATTTCGCTTTTTTTTAATGCACCCGCTTCAATTATGCAAATATTTAATAAATGTTTAAGACAGTGGAAAACGAGTGAATTTTCTCGTACGACTTTTACGTAGGTATATATAGTCGAATCGACGAGGTGAGGTTTTTTTTTCAGCGTGCAGTTTCGGCGAGACAAACTTACCGACATCGATACCCACGATCAATCGGTATTGAACTCCGAGTGAGATAATTAGATATTAGCAATTTGGTATTTTTTTGGTAAAAAATGAGCTAACGCGTTAATATGAAATTTTTATACCTACGAGAATATTTGAGACTACGCAATGATTCGAAATTATTTAATGTTCGACCAGCACGCCATTCTTACAAATTATTCGACGTTTATTGCTATTTTACCGCCATTATTTCGACCAAATGACCGAATTATTAAAATATGCGAAATTTTGTACCGGCCTGCTTAATCTATACCCCGGTTATGGGGTATTAATGGATGTCGGTTCGCGTTTACCTAAGTAAAGTTGGAGACGAACTCAGTGGGTAAAGTATTATCGATGTTCGGAGACTCGTGTATATTTTTAGGTCAGTGGTAATTTTGCTGATTGAGTAAAAACCAAACATTTTGCGTATTTTTGAAATTTGCAGGCATTTTTAAGCAGACCCCCTCCCTCAAAATAATAGAAACAAGTCCAATAGAAAAATTACGTCAAGTTTTACATCTTCAAAAAAAAAAACTTCATCGTTTCGTAATTACGATTCAGAAGTCATAAAAAAATCGATTGTATGTAACCAAAGGTCATATATTATCTATCTGACATTTCGATCTCGGTCACACAAAAAAAACACTAGAAATCATGACTTTTATTGTTACTGATGATTCAAAAGTCAAAAATTATGATTTTGTTGCAAAAGTCATAAAAAGTCAAGATTTTAGAATAAAACCCCCAAAAATTTGCAAGCTTTTTCACACAGAACAAAAATCGTAATTTTGAGGCAAAACAAAAAGTGTAAAATTTTATTTTAAAAAATCACAAAAAAGTTTCTTTTACTCGGAGTTTGAAAATGTCTACATAAAATTTCAAAAAATCACTAAAAAACGAGGATTCAATTGAAAAAAAAATGACGTAAGATGGACAATTTTGAAACCAACGAGGTTAATGAGTGATAATTTCTATCAGAAAAAAATCTTCAAAATGAATTTTTTACTTTGTAGGGGGAAAATATTTTAATCATATAAAAATTAAAGTATGAAAAAAAAATACCCCCTTCCAAATCAAACATATACTCTCTTGGTGAGTTCATCCTGGCTACGTCATTCAGGGACTCAATCTAAAATTAATTATGACTTGAATTACAATCACTTTGTTGAATTTTTATTGATTTGTCAGATATTCAAGAAATCATACATGTAATTATATCCATTTTCAAATTGGTCCATATCAAAATAGGTTCTCTGTTTTCAAAGTGGTCCATTTTCAAAAAATACAATATTTTCAAGGTGGTCCATGTTCAAAAAACTTTGTCAGATATTATGTCAGACTGAATTAAAATTCTAAAAAAAAATTTGTAAGTTTTCAAAAGTCAGAATCTTTAAACTTTTTCAATTCTAAAAAGTCATATTATTTTAAGTACGAAAAATTGGAATCTCTCAATTTTTTCAATTTTTCATCAAGTCCAAAAAGCCATCACGGTAAGACAAATTCCTGATGGAATTTCGCGACGAATTTTCACGAAGCACAAATTTTTAGGATGACACCCTCCCCACCCCACCGCCGCCATAAGACATATCCATGTCAATCTGAGATACTTAGATATTGAAAGTAAAAATAAATTGGTCATTGAAAATTACAGATTCTAATTTTTGCCTATAAAATTTCATCCTTTTTCCCCAAAAAATGGATATGTGTTAGGGCTGGAGATTAATTCAATGGTCATTCCAAAAAAAAAAATCGAAAACGGAGAACTCAAAATACTTTATTGTAGGGGAAAGGATCCAGGGCCTGGACTTTTCCTGTTACATTGAAAATAAAAATATCCAGTTTTCCAAAGTTGATTAAATTTTTGATAGTGTTGACTCCTATTTGATTGATGTAATGAACTTTATTGAAAATGATTCTTTGCAGAAAGGTTCAGAAATGTTGGAAAATATTTATACGGGTTCGAAAATAATTTTTTAGGTGTTTTTGAGTTGAATAGATTTTATTAGTCAATGCGAATTTCAATCATTAAACTAGAAATTCAATTTTTCAACATTTTCCTCACTTCTTTTCAATTTTTAAACGACTAATTTCTTATCTTCTTCAAGGCTTTCCAAATTTTGCCATTTCCCTCGTCTCTTTTACTTCGATGAATATAAAAATAAAGCTAATTTACTCGTCGACATACCAAAACATGGATACGAGTATAATAAGACAAAATTATCGTATCTATCACTACTGAAATGTATCTACAAAGAAGAAGCTGAAGTTCATTATTTCAAAACATGTTTTTGACAAATCTCAGCCAATCTGACCCAAAATCTGTAATCCAAACTGAAGTGTACATTCCAGTCTGACATGTCTGACTTTATCTACTTGAAAGTTCATAGAGTCGGACACAATGTTATCATGTCTCATAAAATGTCTAAAAGTCAAATTTTGAAACAATCCAAATTTTTCCAAGCTCAAAAGTCAACTGACCACTTCATAAAATTTTTCAAAATCGAAAAAGTTGGAATTTCTGAAATTTTTCAAGTACGAAAAATCTTTTGAAATCTGAAAAAATTTTCAAGTCCAGAAAGTCTGAAATGATCTGACAAAATGTCTGAAAGTCAGCATGATCTCTGAAATTTTCCAAGTTCAAAAAGTCAATGGAAATCAGAAAAATTTTCCAAGTCCATGAAAAAAATCGATACATTCATCATTGCTACCCACCTATCTCCCCAGCCAATTTTCAACCCATCTAATCTATCAATTCACGTACAATACCTCGTACTGGAAAACCTTGTTGCCAATACTTCAGGTCATAAAAAAATAGGTAAAGTTCACGATAACAATTTTTTTCGTAGGTCTATACTCTATCACATTTTGGGTAGGTTGTTAAAAGGCACAGTATAAATGCCACGTACATCATAACGCCTTCTATCTAGACAAGGACAGAACTGAGATAAACATTATCGCTACGAGTACTTCCTATCCAACAGAAATATATGTATTTTGTCAGGATTTCGCTATAGGAAAAAAAAACTGGGTATTTAAATTCAAAAACCGACCGCGGCCGCGTAATCAATTGCTTATCACTATGGCATGATTTTTCGTCCGAATAGTTCTACATACGTAATATTCGCCACACATTAGAGGGGAAATAAAACTACGGTCGACGGAACACTATCGTGAAGCTCTCATCACTAATTCAGGCAAAATCATCGTGGCCATTTGAAAGAACGACATGTCATGCGATTAAGACATCACGCTGGCGTTAAATTCGAAAAATAAAACGTTTCTACGAGGTAATTGCTCGCCTAGTGCGAATATTGCCTATAACGTCGGCATGCTAACTACTTTAAAGTATATTGCGAACCTCACGCGAATTACGTAACATCAAACTACCATCTTCGTCGAACTTGTTGAATGCTTCATGTGTTCAAAGTTCAAAGTGGATGAAAAAGTTTAGGCCTACAAGTGTAGGAAAGATGGACTAGCACGATTGGGAACAGTATGATATGAAATTTGGCAACATTGTAAGGCGTTTTGCGCCTATATGTATATCGAAGTACGAGCTATTGCCGTTGGTAATTGTCAAGTTAATTTGCTTTTCCCCACTTTCGTTTGTCTTCTCGTCGTATGTAGCGAAGACTCGCAGATAAAACCGATTTCATCAAAGTATCATCACAATTTGAACTTATTAACACTTTCACCGTAAGAATTTAAAAGGTCTCTTTGAACTTGGTGGACATATGTACACGCATTTGTATATATTCGTGTACATGTGTATATTATGCAATGCTTATGAAACGACGGGGGGATGGGGAAAGGGGAGAGAAAAAAACCAGAGTGCAATCCGCAGAGTACAGTATGGTGGCGGTACCGCTTGTGTAATTCATATGCGAAGAAGAAATGTTAAACCACGATGTTAAGAATCAACCCTCTTTAAGAAGATTTCAGTCATGTTCGTTGCACATTAACTGGATCTTATTACGGAGCTATAGGTCAACGGCCCTGACGATTTATTTATATTTTTGCAGCAGTTCGTCTCGTCTCGTAGCAAGGGATCTGTATAAATCTACCGAAAAAGAAAGGAATTCGCTATTTGTGAACACAAGTATGTCTTCACTGAGATGAGAATGTACTAGGAAGAGTCAATACCCTAAAACGTTTATTTTCGCTACAGTTTAAAGCGATGGGATCGTATTCGAGAAGATACGTAATTCGGCATCTTTGATTTTTGGAATCAGATCATATAGAAATATCAGAATGGAGCATTAAGGAACATAATCTAATTAAGAAGTTGGTCGAAAAAAACCTGAAGGTTCTAGTTCGCCAACCAAAATATCCACCTATTGATAACCTTCGCACTAGTAGCGGAAATTTTAGTTTAGTCATGAAGTCTAATGACTTGCATTTGGAATGATGTTTTCCTTCTGTGATCACGTCAGATCGGTTACATTTCAAACTAGCCATCCGCCGAGTTGACTAATGATACGAATAAAAGGAAAAGTAGTCGATTGAGGTGTATATACTATTTCAGGGATAAAAACGACGACGACGTAAATGTGCTAACAGGTCTGTGTAAAAATTCGTAGCGCCATGTTCCTGAAACCACTCTGGTTTGGTGACGTTCTATGTTCTATTTAGATTAATGGAAGGAACTTGCAGTCGCAAAAGTAACTTCCGTGCGATTATTTTGTTAAAAGCAATTTTATGAATGAATCTTAATTTAGAGTCCATAAAGGAAAAAATGAGCCGGTGTGCCATTTTTTTAAGGCTCCCCTTTTTTAAGGGTCTATGCCTCTTTACTTAAAGGTATCCTATCTGCATTTCTAAGGCTACTTTTGAAAAAATTTTCATACAAAAGTTGTACATTGAGATCTTATGAATAATTTTGGTCATTACAAAAATTTCGATTGGACCCCTCCCTTCACTCGAATTTCGCATAATAGGTACGTAAATCACCAGATACAATAAATCTATTATGCAAAATTGGAGGAGTGAGAGGAGTCCAATCAAAATTTTTGTTATAACCAAAATTATTTCAAAGATTCTATTCTACAATTTTTGTTTGAAAATTTTTTTGATTGAGAGCTTTCTCGCAGAGATAAGGAGATTTCTTTGGAAAAAAGATGGAACCTCAAAAAAGGTTGACCTCGGTTAGTCGCACTGCGAAGCTTTCATTCCGATATACTCGGAAGTTTCTTTCATGGTACGACAATTTCATTTTTTTTCACGCCAGTATGTCGCACAATGAAAGAAACCTCCGGATAAGTGAAATTTGTTAAAGGCACCGAAGTCCCTAACGCACTACGGAACGGGTTACACGTTACCACCAGTTGTAGAAGGAGCTAGAACAGAGTAGAAGGTGTTTCGAAGATACCCGGAGGTTTCTTTCATGGTGCGACCACTAGAGGAAAATCCGGAGGTTTCATTCATTGTGCGACTACTCGGAGGTTTCATTCAGCTGCGGCCAACTGGGGGATGGTCGAATCGACTGCTTACACTTCACAGAACCTATTTTTTCCACTTTAGCTGTAACTGCAAGCCACAGTTGCATCTAGGTATCGGTGAGCAGTAAAATCAAAGTTCAATGGTGATTTTCATTTCTATTTTGCAAAATTAGGGTGGAAGGAGGATGCTAGCATGATGCTAGTACACCATAGTTCCATGCTAGCATGATGCTAGTATGCAGGTGCTAGTCCAATGCGTGCTAGTTCCATGCTATGGTTATGCTACAAGAATTTTCTACAGAAAAAGAAATGCTAGTTCCATGCTAGCATGATGCTAGTATTCAGGTGCTAGTACAATGCGAGCTAGTTCCATGCTATAGTTATGCTACTAGATTTTTTTACAGAAAAAAAAATGCTAGTTCTATGCTAGCATAATGCTAGTATGCAGGTGCTAGTCCATTGTGTGCTAGTTCTATGCTATGGTTTGGCGACTAGATTTTTTAGAGGAAAAACAAATGCTAGTACCATGCTAGCATTATGCTACTATGCTAGTACCATGCTAGAATTATGCTACACTATGCTAGTGAAATGCTACTGATGCTAATAATGTGCTAGATATGCTAGTATTATGCTAGGAAAATTGTCAATAGGGGTGCCTAATTATTGGAGGAGGAGGGGGAGAGGGGAGGAGGAGAGGAAGTGGTAGTATCATGCCTCCTTACAGGAAGAGGAGAGAGGATGATGAGATGGGGTGGGTACAATAAGATCCAGACCAAAGCTAATGGTGGTGGGGTGGAGGAGTGGGATAGCTCGTCCCTCTTTCACGAAGAAATTTCATTTCAGTTGAAAAATTTTCAATACAATGGCAACTTTGGTTTGTTTAGTGCGGAAAACATACCCAGAAAATTGAAAATGATTCAATTATCAATGTGGGCCAATGTAACATTGAAAGTAGACCATTCCTTGGGTCCAATACCATCATCACATTTTTAAGATGGCCCAGTGAAACTGATTCAGGGATACCCAAAGATGAAAATTTTTCATCCTCTTCTAAGCTTCGTTTTTGGTAGGTAAGCTTTCAAAAAATTGAGAGCTATTGTTCTTTTCAGGCTTAAAATATTCTAAAGACATTGGAGATTTAATTTCACGCAGCATCATCACATGAAAATTAGTTCTCAATGATCCAGATGTTCTCAAAGTAAAAACTACAGTTTTTTCAAAATCATTTCAGTACAAAAAATGTGTAAAATTGTGATTCTTACTGTCGAAATAGAACACTTCTTTTTTAATTGAGCCCCTCCCTCCTCCCCCGTTCAATTAAATTACAGAAACAGTTGAATGATCCATATACTTACTAGAAAATTGACGCCAAACAATTTTTCAACCATACAACTTTTCCTTTCCTAAAGCCTTGATTTCATAAAAACAGGTGAAAAATCACTTGTTCGGGGGTTATCGCTCCCTCCGAAGGTTACTCCGTGTTCGCGAGGCGGGAACTTGGCACGTATTTTGCTATTCATTTCAATTTATTAAAAATCTTAGGTAAACAGTCTCATCCTCTCCTTCCCCAATCACCTTTCAAACCACCAATTAAATCTCTTTAATCGTTGCGATTTTTAATCCAAATTCTCCAATATCAACTACAGATTGAATACAACCATAGATACCACAAGCAAAAATAATATCCTGACTACACGAAATTACGAAACTGGTTTAGGTGCACGAAATACACACGCACCCACCGGTTCGTCCGTCCTATTAATACGCTATAATAATGCTCGCGTACCTATTTCTGGAACCTTTAAATTTCACAAATTGGCCGCAGGAGAATGCATTTTCGACTAAAACAATCTCACTCGTTTACTTCTGGATGTCGAAACCGGTGGCTTGTCTGTAGTACCTCGTGAACAGATTTCGAAAAATATTGATAATATGTTACATATAGGCGATTTCATCAACGCGCCCGAACGTCCTGCTATATTTTCGCTTTGCTTGTGATATATTTATGTCAAAAATTATACTATTCATTAGGTCCGAAAACTCAATAAACAGATCTAGTAAATTCCATACAAAACAAACCATTCGCATACCTAGACGGACACGTATTTGTACATACAGTATACGAGGGGATGTCAACACTCGAAGGTTTTTACAAGGGTAGGTAATAGGTATAGACTATAGAGCAATGTGCAATGACTCAACACATTAATAAATTACCGCGTAACATGGTCGCATCAGCCGACAACCATAACCATCAGCACTATCACACGTAAAATATTACAAAACTGCACATACCTGCAACCTATAACGTTTCACTCCATAAATCGTTGCACTTGAAAACACGATCGCGGCATTAATTCCGAAACTTTCGAAACCGAAAATTCATAAAAACAAACGATTTTCTAATACGAGACTGATACGAATACTACTAGTCAATGTACTAATGATAAAAACACCGCAATAAAAACAACAACAGAAAAAAAAACTCACTGGCATAAGTTACGAACAGTGGGCAAGTTGCATGTAGCATGTCTTTCAAATAGCGAAGTGCGTGTGTTTCCTGATGCGGCGACCCCCTCTACATACATTTACGCAGTCCCCAACTTAAAGCCTACGCACTTTCCGTACCCTTCGACGTTCCTCGTGTTCTCCATCGTATGTACAGGATGTTCATAAAAAAATATTAAACAAAACGTGTATATGGAGGTATAGTAGGCCTAGATTGTAAAGTTATATGAATAATTTTCTCACACCGCCGCCGTCGTGTTTTTAATTTCGCGCGGGTATTCCATACGTGCATTTTAATCCGGATTGGATTAGTTTTTATGGGGGGAAAATCTGCGTTCATGGAATCATTTTTTCCATTGTTATGGAATTTGTTTCGCAGCAAGATCTCAATTATTGGTAAATGGATTTGATCAAGCGGTTAAATAGCGATTTTATGAATGATTTTTCTTCTAGACATTGAGAAGAATACATTTAGCCACAGTGTCAATTTTTCCATCTCCATGCTTTTCTTGGTTCTATTGAAAAAGTTTTCAAACAAAAGTTGTTCCTTGATACCTCTTCTATAATTTCAATTATTAGGTATCAAAATCTACTTTGGAGCACCCCTTTTCCGTCAAATTTGAAAAATACTTCTCAAAAACCGTTTTTTCCCATTTCAATGAAAAGTGGTTCACCCTCCCATGTTGAAAACGCGTTTATCACTCCATTTGTTGGGTCTACTGAAAAAGTTTTGAAACAAAAGTCGTTCCTTGATAGTTTTCCTATAAATTTGGTCATTATCAAAATCCAATTTGGAGCTACCCTTGTCCCTCAAATTTCACAAATACTCCAAAAACTTATTGAAAAACATCCAATTCATACAATTAGTTCAATCTTCATGTGGGGAACTCGTCTACCGCCGCATCTATTGGTTCTACACAAAAAAGTGTCGCATAAAATTTGTTCCCTAATAGCTCTTCTATAATTTTAGTCATTATCAAAACCTAGGTTTGAGCAAATTTTTGCCCCTCAAATTTGAGAAACACTCTAAAAAATCACGGAAAACATGTTTTCTTCATTTTAAGAAAAAAGTGATCCACTCTCCAACGTCTGGAACGCGTCTAACGCCGAATCTATTGGTTCCACAGGAAAAATTATCGCACAAAAATTGTTCCCTGATAACTCTTCTATAATTTTAGTCATTATCAAAATCCAATTTAGAGCAACCCTTGCCCCACAAATTTCAGAAACACCCTAGAAATTTCATCAAAAACACATTCAACTGATTCATCCGCTGCCTTGTAAACGCGTCTACCACTTCACCTATTAGTTCTACAAGAAAATTTTTCCAACAAAAGGTATACCTCAAGTGCTCATCTATAATTTTAGTCATCTTAAAAATCCAATTTTGAGCAACCCTTGTTCCCCAAATTTTGAGAAATATCCTAAAAAAGTATCAACAATACGTTTTCTTCATTTTAATAAAAAGTGATGCAACCCTGTCTGAAACACGTCTACCACCATATCTATTGGTTCTAGGAAAAAAATTGTCGAATAAAATATGTTCCTTGATAGCTCTCCCATAATTTTAGTTATCAAAATTCAATTTGGACCAACTCTTACCTCTCAAATTACATAAATGCTCTGATCGAAAATATTTATGTTCTATTCAACTGATTCATTCGCTGTCTTATAAACGTGTGTACCACTTCATCTATTGGTTCCATCAGAAAATTTTTCAAACAAAAGTTGTTCGTTGCGACCTCTTCTACAATTTCAGTTATCTTAAAAATCCAATTTTGAGCCACCCTTGTTCCTCAAGTTTGAGAAATCATCTTGAAAAAGCATCAAAAATACATTTTTTTTAATTTTAGGAAAAAGTGATCCACTCCTTAATCACGAAAAGAAGTTTATTTCTCTGTCTATTGGTTCTACAAAAAAAATGTTCATACAAAAGTTGTTCCTTGAATATTTTTCTATAACTTTGGTTGTAATCAATAGTCAATTTGGAGCAACCGTTCTCTCTTAAATTTGGGAAGTACTTCTCAAAAAAGATTAAAAAACACATTTCAACCATTTCCAATGAAATTGTTTCACCCTCTGCCTTAAAAACACGCCTACTGCCCTATCTATCGGTTCTGCTGAAAAAATGTTGATACAAAAGTTGTTCCTTGATAAGTTTCCCATCATTTTAGTTATTATCAAAATCCAATTTGGAGCAACCCTTGTTCCTCAAATTTCAGAAATATGCCAGGCTCATTAAAATATCGAAAAACACGTGTTTTCAATTTTAACAAAAAGTAACCAAGCACAAAAATTCAGAATTGAATTTCTTTTCGTGAACTCACGGTCAACTTCCTCCCCCTCTCCGATCTCAATGATCCACCCACCTCCCACCACAAAGGACGTGGTTCTTTCTAGATTTAAAAAAGATGACATCACAATACACGAGTCGAAATCTGCGATATTTTTCTTTCTACAATTAATGACTTTTCTGCCCATAAATTCCACGAAATAGTCGCCTAAAAATCGTAGAAATTGGGCTAATAAATCAAGCAACAAAGTATCGACAATCTGTTCGGCGCAATGTTCGGCTCGATTAAACGACAAAAATAATCAAACAATTAAAATTTGTTCACGTCCGCGTCTTTTTAATTTATTCACGAAGGTTTTTTTTTCACAGCCTAAATTCATAACATTATTTAAAGTACAAGTAACCATACAATACATACATCCTCGACGAGATAAATTCGCGTACGGAAAAAAAAGGCATAAGCAGCGGCGCGACGGCGATCAAATTCAGTCAATTAGTAAATTGTGTCAATCAGTTGTTATTTTTTTTCGCTCGACACGAGTTATACGTTTAATGCTTTCATCCATCGAGGTTGTTGGCTGTCTCACGCAAGCTTCAACGTTGGCCTTGCTTTTACCACATTCAATTATTATCGCACGCTGCCCTCTTAATTCGTCTAGCGAGATCTGTTCATTGATGTTTGTATTCGCGAAAAGTAAAACACATTTCCCACTAATTTAGCGTTTCAATGGAACAATTTATACATCGGTATTATTAAACCGTCGGTCGTCGCTGTGTTTATATGGCAGATCATTCCCTTCTCGCGAAAAAAAAAAACTATATTTAATCGGTGCGGGTTGTGCTGGTAACGATAATGCAACGTCGAGTTTATTTTCAGAGTCTATTCGAGACGTCGACGTATTTAATTTACAACGTAAACAATCCAGATCGAATTTTTTTTTCTCCTACGACCCAGACGGTGTTTTTGAAAAGAGTTTGTCCGCCGCGCCAGAAACAAGGGCGTTTTCAATTCACCACTAGGGTAATAAAACGTCGAATTTTTGCCCGCCGTTGCGTTCGTATACCCGGGTACCTTTGAATACCACGACCATCGGACCTTTCTAAGGGTTATAAAAGTTGGAAATTTCGCCGGTGCATTCGAACCCTTGAAAAACCTTACGAAACCTTTCTTACGTGGTATTATGCCATCTGTATTGAAGACATAGGCGAGCGGAACGACAAAAACCTTACTACGTAACCCGCGCTAGGCACCGCCAAAGCAAATCGAGAATACATTAGCGATAATATCCTAAATGGGAACGCATCTTTATGCGTATTCTAGTACACAAACACAACAAAAAAAAAGCAAGAAGAAAAAAATTAATTTGCTTTGTCCAAGATTCTAATTTACATTCGAGAAGGTTATTGGGAAAAAATAGCACGAAGTGAAATGGTGGATTTTTTTCTCCTCTTTCAAAAACCTCTACAATATTCGACACCACGACCGCGACAACGATCTGGCGACCAAAATGAAATTTCTTTTCCTTTTTTTTTTTTTACAACCTACTAATAAAAAACCTTTTAGCCTGCATACACCCTCTTGTAGACGTATATATCGAAACGATGAAACGTAAATCTTGGATGGTCGACGTTGCTCATGCCTTCATATTAAACGAGACCTTTTATCGAGCTAAATTACAAACTCACTGAATGGAACTGCAGTACCGCGTCCGGAAGCGATCCGGTATTCAATCATTAACTGGTGGTTAATCGGTTCATACGCATGATAGGAGATTAACAGACCTCCTATATCGTTGCACACGTGAAATGCTCGCTATGCTTTTTCTGGCACCTCTGCATATACCTCGCCAACGTCAGCGTCGACTTCGCCTGCGCCCGCGACCAACGCCGCATGAAAATAACATTCACCTTGAAATGTTGCGTGCTAAATTAAAAATGGCCGAATTACTTTTTTGGTCGCGGTTCGCTAAAGACCCTGCATAACGATCCCCAATATATGCGATTTATCGATATACCATACCAATTCGTACTCCAGCTACGAGTATATTGCACGAAAAACGCGATCAAGGCGCGACGACGACTCCTCCTTTTTTTTATTTCGGCTGTTTTTTTGTGACTCGCGTTTTTATTATTTTGTGGGGAAATCGGCAACGAAAGCTGGAATGACGAATATTCCGGAGGTTTGTTCGTTAACAACGTAGGTAGGTACATTCAGGTGTAACGCAGGTTCGAGTCGAATAGCTGCTCGTATTTGGGCATGAGTCAGGCATTTTGGGGTTGTTTGGCAAAGCCTTGCATTTACTACAGAGGGTATCTCAGGATACGAACGGTAAAATAGTCATGTTTTGGCGGTTTCATGGAACATTATTAGATTGAAAAAAATTCGTAGAAAATTTGGCTAACCCCTCTCCCCCTCCCACCTTTTTTTTGAAGAGAATTTTGTAGTAGAAGGGAAAGTTTAGATTGCACCAAAAATTTATCGGGAAGGCATACGTTTATAGACATTTGAGATGAATTCTTCCAACCCCCTCATCAAACTTGGGGAGAAATTGACAAAAACAATAGAAATTGTTACATCTTCCATACCAAAAAAAAGTTAAATCCTCTCTAAAATATGTATTTCAGCTGACACTTTTTTTAGAACATTTTTTTAAATCAATGGGACAACAATTCAAAAAACTTTCGAAAATGACTTATAATTCCAAATAGTGACAATTATGCAAAAGATAAATGGAAATTTAATTTTTTGACATGGTGTCCTATGGCTGGGGATCAATCTGAAAATCTTGTCCATTTTTCGTGTCCATAAATTCCGCCAGGAAATTCTTTCACGATGACTTTTAGACATTTTTTTCTGACTTTTTGAACTTGGAAAATTTTTCAGATTTCGATTGACTTTTTGATTTTTGAAAATTTCAGAGATAGATAATGCTGAATTTTAGACATTTTGTCAGACAAACAATTTAGATTTTTTGAACTTGAAAAATTTACTTTCAGATGTTTTGTCAGGTTTTTTTAAACTTGGAAAATTTTTAAGAACTAAATTAATTTTTAGACTTGAATTTGAAGAAAGTTCAAATCAAACATTTTGTCAGACAGTTTTTTATGTAAGGTTGACTTTTAAATATTTTTCTGACTTTTTTGAGCTTGAAAAATTTTTCAAAATTCAAATGAATTTTCGAACTCGGAAAATTTCGAGGAAATTTCAAATTTCACGACTTTATGGACTTGAAAAATCCAATGAGCGAAAGTATATCTTATGTTTTATAGTTTCATGGGCAGTATGGAAATGACGGAGACTTTTTGTTGGACTTTTGAAAACTTATGAATTTTAAAAAGACATATCCATGTCCCAAAATGTCCGCTTCAAGAATGAATCTATTTTATCAGCATATCTGCTTAAAAATTAGATGAAGCAGCTTACCACAAAATTGGACACCTGACCATATTGAAAATTGGTGAGCAAAATGTCAGCGAGAAGACTGAGCCGATCATAAACACCAGACCTCCTCCCCCCGCACATAAATTTTCCAATATTACTTTGAAGATCGAAGAAAAAAAAATCAAAAAACGGCAACATGCCCCATCTGAATTTCTCAACGCAATTTCTGATACAAAATTTTGGCTTAGATAACCGTTGGGGAGGGGGAAGGGAACTGGTAAACTTAAGAAACGTTCTCCAGAAGGTTTTTACAAATTCTGAAAAAAAGTGAGGAAAGAGTGCTGGATTTTGATTTTTTCAAGACACCCTGATCAGTGTGACCAACCCGGATTTTTTTAAATGCCAAAACGTGTTGAAAAATATGCTAAATTATGCCAAAAAGACCCAAAAAAATGCCAAATTCGATTTTTTCCATCTTTAGACCGTCATTACCAGTCTTTATTTTTTTTTATCTGTGAGATCATCAAAAAAAGTTGGTTTTTCACTTTTTTTCATCTGTTCAAATTATGCTAAACATGCTAAAAACCCAGAAAATTAATGCCAAAAAATATGTCAAAATGTTTTGCATGCACACACATACATTACTACATTCATACATACACTTAGGTTAACATTTGGTCAAAATAACACTTTTTTCAACTTGGTAACTTTTAGAAATTCGTTGCCTTTTGAATTTAGGTTTTAAATTATTTTACAATTCGACTTTTAGATTTTTCAGCAGACTTTATAACATTTTTCATTTGAAGGTCATTCTTTGAAAATAGAATAGTATTCAAATTGTCTGCAAGGAGCGTCAATGATTAATTTGAATTTTTGATTTTTGAAAAATTATGCTAAAATTCCAAGAATTGTGCTAGAAAAAAATATAAAATATTCTAAAAAAATGCTATATGCTAAATGCGTTTTCAATATGCTGAGAGCTTTGGAATCATACTAAATTTGGCATAAATTGTGCTAAATTGGTCACACTGACCCTGATGGCCCTGGGTTTTTTAGGTACCTACTCCATTTACTACTTGAATAGGTTGAAGTACCTATTTGTCCCACCCCTGCTCACCAATCACCACTCAAGAAAAATGTTCACAACTTTTGAAAATCAAAAAAAGGGTCATTCAATTATTATATGTAAATACAATGGAAGGGGAAAGGGTAGAGATGAAAAACTGAAATAATTTCTGTTTCAGTTTCAGTTTCGGTTTTCAGTTTTCAGTGTTGGGGTTTCAGTTTCATTTTTGGATTTTTTAGTTTTACTTTTAGTTTCAGTCTCGAAAAATTATTTCAGTTTCCAGTTTTATCGGTTTCAGTTTTATTTCGATTTTCACTTTTTTCATCTCTAACCAAACGTGAATTTACGATAGTAAAAAAAATAACTGAAACTGAAACCAATAATTTTTCAGTTTTATTTTCCAGTTTTCAGTTTCAGTTTTTGACTTTTTAGTTTCAGTTTCACTTTTCAGCTACAGTTTTGGATTTTTCAGTTTCAGTTTTCAGTTTTCCATCCCTGTGGAAGAAAATTTGTAACGAGATTGTTTTGAGTGGTCTACACGTAATTTTCGGACAATATCCCTTTCTAATCTTCAAAAATCCTTGGAAAACTATCCACCCTGGTATGATTTCGATTTTTGATTCTCAAAATATTTGTACTAGTCAAAACATCGAATTTTACAAGAAACCCAAATAACCTACTCAAATCATATTCGATGAGAGAAAATTGATTCAGTGGGTGTTGATTGTTCACCAAAGTGCGTAGCTGGGTTTAAAGGCTGATTTAGCCCTGAGCACCGAATTTGAAACTATCCAGTGAAAGTTGGTCCTTATGGACTAAAACCCCCGCGACAAAATTTTCAACTCGATATCTCAACCCTAACCCCTTTAGAAGGGGTTAAATGTGGATTTTCGTTGAAATTTCTATTTTTGGCAGTTTTCAATCGAATTTTTTCAAACTTGCGTGGATAGTAGACAGTATCAAGGGTAATTTATGGAATTTTTTGAAAAAAATTTCGAACATTTTTTCAAGGTCAAATGGACATTTTAAGCTTTCTAAGGGTCATTTTTGTAATCCCTTTCAGAGGTACAATTCCGAAAAAAAATATATTGTGTGCTTAGTCCAGATGTCGAACCTCATTTTTTTGTAAAATTTGATATCGTGGTGTATCGTCCTCAAAAATGCAAAAAATCGATTTTTTGGCCCATTTCTCCCTTTAAATGGATCATTTCTGGTCGAAATTTTTTTTTCTTGCAATGCATGATTGATGACACCAAAATACACCATCAACCTGCATTTGTTCATTTTTTCTTTTTAAAATTTTTATTTTGAAATACCCAAATGACGTCATTTTGGGAACCCACAACCCCTTAAAGATGACCTAGGGCCCTGTTGAATAACATAGATATAAAAGTTTTCAGAAATATTAAAACCGTTCAATACACTCCAAAATTGACGAACTATCACACAAATCTAATAACCAAGATGTTCATTCATGAATACCAAGACCAACGTACCAGTGCACCTATCTAGTTGGCAAATCATTTAGGAAAATTTTCTCGCAAATTATCGCATTAAAACGTCAACTGACTGTGAAAATAAAAGTTAATTTAAAATATCCGCGTTTGTATCGAATTAGGTAGGTATTACAGTTATTAACAGCAACGGTTTGATGACGATCCGCGTAAGTACGATCTATTAACCTGGGTATTTGTTCCAATTGTCAGTTAAGCCGGAAAAAATATCCAACTATGGGATTTAATACATTGTACACATAAATAAATAAATACACAAATAACAGGTATACCTACACCTACCACATACAGCACAGAATTTATTTTCGTGCATGCAAGCGTAAAAACTATACACAGGTAGATCTTTAAATTAACCAGCACGAAAGTGCAATTGAAACGAAACACTATGACGTATTTTTTGCCAAGAATTTATCATTTGTTTAATCAAATAGCCACATTATCTAGCCTACGTATACATAGAGAGGTAGTAGGGAACGTAGTAAAAATATTTTTTTCTTTCACTTTATACCTAGGCTATGGTAAGATTTGGATAATAATTTGATATTATTAATTCGCGGTATTAAGTTTTGACACGAAATCAAGGTAATGTATTGTAAGAGATGTAGATTATTGTTTTCACATGCCTGTGCCAGTGTGCCCGTACCCTTTCATTAATAATAATTTGAATTTCTTTTTCGCGTGCTTTTTTTTACGTTTTTATTTCCTCAAACTTACCAAAAAGACATTAGCCGAATATTTTTGCGGTTTCAATGCGTTATCACCGGCAAAGATTACATATTAGCTTTTTTTCGACATCTATAAGTCATAATACTAAAAATATATAAGCGCAGAATGTACATATTTTATATGTATCTGCACTCTGTGTATACAGAAGTGGAATCTACGTAGAGAAACCTTCAATATAGAGCAACATAACATAAACATTACGTTATGGATAGGTACATCTACGATCCACCATGTTCAACTTATATTCGAGAATATACAGTTGCTGGTAATACACGTTGCACGTACTTATATTAAAGTATTAAAATAAAACGCATCCGGTGAATTATTTATTTAAAAAGAATAAATTGGCTTTTGAAAGTTCATATTGTACTTGGCTTCTTTTTTTTCATCACCCATAGCCATAGGTACCTCGGTATAAATGCGGTAATACCTTTTTTTTTTCGTCAGCACGCGAACTCAGCACGTATAATGACGAAATGTTTGCACGGTTTTTCTTATAAATACGTGTACATTTCTTCGCGAAGTTTACCATGTTAAATATTCAACCGTTTTGTTCATTTTCTTATTAAACGTTATAACCTATTTATTTCCAACCATTCGAACAAGCTAATCGAAAGTTTAATGAATTTTCTTCGATATTTATTTTCGTTCGATATTCACCACCGGGCTATTGTAGGGTAGGTATAGAGGTATAGGTACTATTGACACTACATCTTATCGACACATATTTCTTCGAGGTATTTATTAATATTAATGCCATACCGAGACAACATGATTTTTCTTTTGCAGTCGAGCGGACTTTGAGGTTAAACATTCCGACAAGGTAGCTAATATAGCGAAAAAATAAGTGGATGCGTTTTTACCCATGTTAAGAGGTTAAAAGAAACCAATGTTTGTTTGGTAATCGGTAATAGTATGGTAGGTATACATTTTACATGGACAAAAAAATCATTACGAATTCAAAAAGGAAAAAGAACCTAGACGAGGTAAGGCGATGTAAGGTCTGATTTTTTAAACGTTTTCGTGCCCTCCTCCCTCCGCATCACCATCGTGATTCGCTTGCGAGCGATGAGGTGTTCTGTGGAATTTTTAATTTCGGCTTTAAAAACTAATGATATTTTTAGACACGGTTTGTATTTCGTAGGTACTTGATTTTACTGAAGATGTAACATCGAAGTTATTTTTTTACTTTGATATGAAATCTAATGTCAAATCGGGGGGAGGGGGAGTTGGAATGAAAATGTGGCGATAAATTTTAGGAATTTTTCGTCAGACTGTAATTTTGGTCCTATAATGTATAATTGATCGCAAAGGTAACCAAAAATAATTTCTCACAAACAATATTTGCCAGCTCATTGGCTAAAAAGTTAGGTACAATATTTCTCACGAATCACTCATTCTGATGAAACTGGTGAATTTTGGAAACTCATATTTTTCAGGCAAAAAAAATGACTAAAATGTTGAAAAAAATGATGAAATTTAAACTATGTAGGTAGATACCTATTTTTTTTAATTCTACATAAAATAATATTTTTTCTAGCCAAAACTGCCATCTTTGAGGAGCGCTGTCAAGAGCCAAAATGGGCCCAGGGCATATGGTATAATACCACTCCTCTCCCTCCCAAAAAACAAGGAAAATTTTCAACATTTATACATTCTTTCAAAAAAAAAAATTCAATTACCTATTGATTTTTTTATTTAAGGAAAATATGAAAATTTATATTTTTTTGCAATCGATTTTGAGAGCATAAGAACTGTGCGATCAATGACAATTTATAATATAATCCATCTCAGGCTCAGTGCCGGATTTTTTTTTGCGTCTCATCAAGTGCCATAAGGGTTTTTACTTTTTACTGCACCTTCCTTCACTTTAAAAATAATTTTGGTATTTTTTAAGAAGGTATATTTTGAAAAACATTCATCATTTAGTTAAAGGAAGGCAAATGTATTGAGCCCGAGCAAAGCGAGGGCGACAATTTTTACAAAAAAGGAATTCAAAGGCTAAAATTTCATCAGTTTTTTTAAATATTTGTACGAATTACAAATATAATAAATGTTATCGATATTTCAACACAATTAGAAGCTTTTTTCATAAACCATCTGCAATTAATGTCTAAAGTGTCAAAATTAATTATATTGTTAAAAGAAGGAAGTTAAACAATCATTTTTTTTTACAATTTTTCAGCCAAGGGCCTGGCACTGCTTAGGCCCTTCATCTCGTGGTCTCCCTCAGAAATTTGTAGCCCGGGTCAAATCGTCCCCCTTGCCCCCCGACGGCCCTGTTCAAGTTTTCATCCTTATGTTTGCTCAAACTGTAATGTTTTCACTAGACTTTGAAAAAACACATTTGTATTTTTTCATATTTTCAGATATTAAAATACATTCCGACAAAAAAACACATGTTTTTGGTTGCCCCATTGATCACATCCTTGAAAAAAATTGTTTGTGAACTTTTTTGAACATAGATTAGTGAGTATTCAGGTAGGTCTAGTACCTACTTATCTACATTTAAATCCAAGACTTGATGTATTTTTCGTAAATGGATTTTAATTTCAAATAAACAAACATTTAAATGAAGTTCGAATTCTTTTTTCAAGTAGATAACAATAAAAAACACAAAAATTTCCCCCAAAAAAATATAAAATAAAAAAAATAATGTTCGAGCAAAACGAGAGCAACATTTTTTTAAAAAACTGCAATTTCAAACAACTTTTTTTTACGTTTTCTAGTGCATATTTTCTCAAATGAAATGATCGCTATAAAGGTAAAAATCTTTTCAAATTTTGAAAATTTCGTCAAAATACAACTAAAATTTCGAAAATATTCCGTAATTAAGAATATTTTACAAAGTTTATTGGTGTTTGTTTATCAATGACACATATCAAGTCTAAAATGACGAAAAATTTTAAAAACGGCAAATAAAAGCGTGGATATGATTTTTGGGGTGGGGAGAGGGGGGTTTGTCCGGAAAAAACGAGACAAAAAATTCAAAACCAAAAAGATGAGAATTTCTAGCAATGATACGTATTTTGTCGCATCATTATCAAAAGAAAAATATCAAAATTGAAATGAAAAAAATTGATAATTTCACATCACCCAATTTACTTTCATTCAGTAGGTAATTAGCTATCTCTCAATTCAACCAAAAGCCATCAAATTGTATTTTGAGTCGGGGGATCAATTCTTTTAAAAATCTGAACACAGAATATGAGAGACTTTCATATGAAAAGGGACCACTTACGCCCAAGTCGACTGTAAGTCAATGTCATTTCCTTATACTAGATGAAATTTCATTCAAAATGACATCTAGCAGAGCTTCCTATCTTTAAAATTAACGGAATTATAACCATTTTGAAGACGAAGTTTCAAAAAGTAAAGTTTTAAAAAAAGAGTGTAAACTTTAAAGTTTTGAAAAAAAAAAAACGTTGACTGCAAAAATTTTGAAAACTAAGCCTCATAGAAAAAACTAATTGCTCTGTACAGAAAGAGAATTTCAAGCCCTACAATTTTTATTTTTAGCACTTTTTTCGTAGGACCCTTATTTTGGCGAGAAAAGGGTGGCCCATTCATAAGATCGATGGTTTTGAAAAAAAAAATATTTTGACTGCAAAAATCTTGAAAACTAAGCCATCTAGAAAAAAAACTTTTAACTTATAGAAGAAAGAAAATTTTAAGCTCTACAATTTTTATCCCTTGCATTTTTTTCGTAGCACCTTTAGTTAGGCCAGAAAATCCATGTTTATGGAAAATTCACAAAACATAATTTTTTTCTTCATTTTCTGCAAATGCCATAGATTTTGTGAATTTCTCATAAATATGGATTTTCTGACCAAACTAAGGGTGCTACGAAAAAAATATAAGGGATGAAAATTATAGAACTTCAAATTCTCTTTCGCCGGAAAGCTATTAGTTTTTTTCTAGGGGGCATAATTTTTGAGATTTTTGGAATTCAAAGTTTTTTTTTCATTTTCAAACCCAGATTGACCGTATAAATGGGTCATCCAGCAGAACAGTTCGGAAACTGTTTTCGGGGAATCCAAACATTCTCATACGAAAGTAGAAGGATCATAGCATGCAAAAGCGTCAATAAGGATCAAAAATTGACATTTTTGATCAATATAATTTGATTTAGCGAAAAAGTGGACCCTTTTCATATACAATGGCACGTTGAATTTTAAAAACACGAGTTTTTATTGAAATGTAAAAAAAATGATAAAAAAATAAGCTCACATGTGCTTTTTCAAGTACGGATCAAACATTTTAAATTTTTTGTTGAAAGTCCCATAAAATTAAAGACAAATGTGAAGTGTTTTGTGTCAAATTGTCAACTATCTTGAATAATTTAATTTTCGATCACAATTCTCAGATTAAAGCCCTGAAAAATATTCGTTATTATAAGAGCCTCGTAGGGAAAATTTACGTAGATTTTCAAGCAGATTTTTCAAATTGATTGAAATTAAATTAAATTTTCCAATTTTTTCGATTATTTTCTAATTAATTTGGAAATTTGAAACTCTTTTTTCTGTAAATTTGCTTAAAACCTGAAACTTAAAAAAATGTTTTTTTCAAAATTTGACGATTTTATCAAATGTTTGAAGTATGCTGTTTTTAACGATTTCACGAGAGGTGGAAGGTGGGGGGCTGCTTCACCCTTAGTCCTTCACCAGCTATATTTCCGTCTCGGTTATTCGAATCGGAATCATTTTGTACACGAAAAGGTAAAAATACAAAAAGATCAATAGGCCATTGACTCTTTGGCGAAGCTGACAAATCTACAAAACGTTAAAAAATGGTTGAAAAATGTCTACAATGTATACAACGTGTAAGTTTTTTTATCTTACAATTACATACGTACGCGAACTGAGAACAATATTCGGTGCGATACATTTCGTTGGATATCGTTCATTTAACAACACAGCAGACAATTTTTCTTATTCAGTTAATAGGCTGCGTTATTAATGAAAGTGTTATTCGACTGTTGCCATTCAGGGGTTCTTATATTACACGTAAACGCGAATGACTTTTTATTCGATTTCGTAACCGAATACGTTAAAATATAGGAAACCCTTCGGAATTAAATATTCGTTCGAAATGCCAACAACAATGGTAATATTTTTCTCAACACTTTGACGTTATTTCGGTATCGATTTAAAATTGTAAAATTGAAAATTCGATATTTTTTTTCGATTTGGTATAATAATGATGGTCGATTTCGCGTGCTGAATATTTTAGAAAAAATTATACCTTAATTTGGGTATTTTTTCGAGTATGAATTCGGTAGACATCGTTGGTGTTAGAATTCGTATAAGACTAGTCGCAGGATATGGCAGATGAGAATCATTGCACTGTGAACGAAGTTAAATTCTACGGAAATGGAGTTTGTTTTGGTCAATGATGCAGTGCAGTTTATTATTTGTCTATATCGAAAGTTCGTTCAACCCCGTGACAAATAGGTGTATGTTTTGAAATCCACATTTATCAATTTCAAAGCCGTACGTGTGTCCTTCGTAATTCGTAGAGATAAACCAATTCCAACCTTCGAAATATTATCACGAGTTGCGTTGTTGTTTTGCAATCCTCGACGACTTTTTCCCGTTGCGAGTAGAAAAAAAAAAAGAATTGACGTCACGAGATCTCCGTTTAAACTGGGCAAAAATTTTCCAAATTATAATGCTTAGAATACTCGAAATTATTACGAAACTTTTATGTAAACAAAATTTACATACGTTGCAGCCGGAAAATTAGTCTGAAAAAGTAACTACCTACCTAAAATTATAATGCGTGGTGATTTCATCCAAATATACTTACCAAGTACTTTAAAGACTCACCAGACTGTTTAAACGAAACGGCGGCATTTTAACTTTTTCCCCTTTTAAAGGTACCAACGAGAGATGGTCGGAAACACGCGAAAATATTTACTCAAATATCATAGTGTTTGCCTATTTATCGAAACACTTTGAACATTGTCAATATGGCGATTTGCATTCGACGACCGAGCAAAAAAAAAATACTCGTGAATTTTGGAAACAAAATAAACGTCGTCTAATGACAAAATTGCGTGACCGATTATCGAAATTTGCTTTCGACCGCAATGTCAATTTCTCATTAGTTTTCGAAGGACGCTCGCTTAAATATCTCAAGTTATTAGCTTTAGACCTATATGCTTTGTTATATTCTTTCGCGTTTCATTTTCTTTTTATAGGTATACTTTTTCCCCTTGCTCGGTCTAACTAATCATTTTTTTTACGTTGGAAAATATATCGAAAAGGGAAAGAGTAAATTGCCTGAATAATCTGATGGCAAAAACGATAAAATTGAAAAATGCTATTGATGAAAAATTATCATTATCACTTTTTGAAAAAAAAGTGCTTTCATGGAATACGATTGATGATTCGAATAATGAGTCGGTACGAGATCATTTTAACGCCTTTTTATGAATTTTAATCAGATTCTTTTTCCTATTTATTTGCATTTGAATTTCATTTTTCAAACATTCGGATCAATTTGATCAAAATAATTGAATTAGACCATTATTTATTACTACAATGATGTTGAAATTTTAGAAAATTATCAGAAAATGGAAATATAAAAATAGAATGTGATATGAAAAAATCCTAGGACATAGGTAGGCAGAGAATTGGGAGGAGTAACGATAACCTTACCCTGGCCCCTATTGTCCCCTTTCCTTTATACACGAAAACTGCTACCACCATAAAAATTCCAATCGGGCATTCTCGATGCGAAATGTATTTACTCAAAACGGCTGAAATGAAGACGATGATATCTTTTGGGGATGAGTTTAAAAGAGGAAAGTTGAGTCACTTCCTCGTTGCAATGGCAACAATTGTACCTTCGCATCATGTTTTACCAATATTTTCATGCATTATCCTTATTTTTCAAGAATTAGGTAGGGGAGGGAGGGTTAACTGATGAATGTGAATAATGTCTTCTAAAAAGATAAGAAATGTAGGTACCTTACCTACATGGTAAATTATTCAAGAGGTTTAAATCGATTGATTATTGAATAATTTAGGAACCAGGAATTAAAACTCACTTTTTCCAACTTCAGTGATTTTTGCTAAACCGTAAAAAAACCAGATAGGTTTAGGTATAGGTAGTTCAGGGCTTTTTTGAATGCTTTGAATTTATTGAATGGTTTCCAATGTTGGAGTATGTTTTCTTTTTTCTCCTTTTGACAAATGCGAATTTGGATTTTTAGTTGCTCATTTTGAGAGAATTTTCCACTGGAAAATGTAAGTTTTGAATTTTCAATATCCAAGTTTTTATAATGACAAATTCTAAAGAAAGGATCGAAAGGAATGGAAAACATAGAAATACTGGCAAAAGTGAGTTTTGAGCTGACAAGGGAACCTTGCCAACTCGTCACCTCCGATCGAGCTGAAATTTGGCTCACTTAAAGAGCATGTTACCCAAACCTCCTAACCAAATTTTGAGCTGCCGAAGTTGATTTTTCTATTTTTGGCGAATTTTTGAAAAAAACAAAAATAGCACATTGATATTTCAATTTTTTGCAAATACGGTAAATTTCGAGATAAACTTGTGAAACTCGGTATTTATACTACAGTTGACCTCCCGAGTCGATTAAAACTATTTTCGAAGCGATCTGGAGCCTCCAGCAAAAGTTGACTTTTTTCTAGCATTTTGGAATTGCTCCAGAAAGCGCTGATATCAACTTCGGCAGCTAAAAATGTAATCCTGGTGTTAGAGTCATACTATTAGTCGATTAGAAAAGTTGAATTGAAAATCCGAGATGACGAGTTGGCATGTGCATTTTTTATAACTCAAAAATTTTGTGTGTAAAAAAATTTCCAACAAATGTACGCATCAACTCGTCATCGATTCCAAAATGCTGGAGGCTCCAGATCGCTTCGAAAATGGTCTCAATCGACTCGGGGGGTTGACTTTGGAATAAATACTGAGTTTCAGAATTTTACCTCAAAATTTACCGTATTTGCAAAAAATTAATATACTAATGGGCTATTTTCGCTATTTTCAAAAATTCGCCAAAAATCGAAAAATCAACTTCGGCAGCTCAAAATTTGGTTGGGAGGTCTGGATGATATTCTCTTCAAGTGAGCCACATTTCAGCTTGATCGGAGGTGATGAGTTGACAAGGTTCTCTTGTGAGTTGTGAGTAATAATCCGGTGATGATGGAAGAAGATTTGCATTAAAATTCAAAAATGAATTACAAACGAGGAAAACAAAAAATAATGGATGGTGTAATATTGAGAAAGACCAATTTCAAATGAGGACAATATCTTTGGCACGCGATTGCAAATTATTTATTTTTTAATGAATTGAAAATTGTAAAAATTATCAAATTAAAAATATCAAATGGAACTCAAAAGACTGCTGTCGAATGATGCAAGGGTTTAGTGAGATACTCGACTCGTAAAAATAATGAAATTTTTTTCAAAAAATACGTGAAAAGGAGTAAAAATATCAATCTACGAGTAAGCTAACCTAAATAACTGTAAACTTACGATGTTTTCGGTACATTTGAGCTATAAAATTTGTGAATTTTGATGCAACTGTTTTAGTTGTAATTTTAGAAAAATTAATTACCTATAATATTTCAGTTTACCCTCCCCTCTCCTCCGTTTTCATACAAACACCTCCTTGCCAAGTCATCGGATTATTTATGATTTAGATTTCAATTATTCGAAAATGGATTTGGCATGAAAATGAAATTTGGAGAAAATTTCTGATCTGGAATAAAACTTTGAAAAAATATTATATTCCGAATAATTTGAACTAATTGCTAGATCAGGAATTTGTATGCCCTGAAAATTCCGAAATACCTGTGAACAATTTTTTCGATTTGAATAACAAAGTAACACTAGAATCGTCGAAAATCATTTTACTGTTTGAATTTTACTACAATTACCTCAATTCATGACGAAAAAGTGTTGTACTTTAAAATAAAAAATTTCATTCGAAATTTATTTAATCGTCATTTTTGCAACAAAAAATTAACTGAAAACGAAAAATTGATCAAAAATATTCGAAATATGCAAAAAAAGCAGTAAAAAATCAAAACATGATGAAAATGCCCTTCAACAGTCTCAAAATGGCATTCAAGTATTTTTTTTTAAAAAGCGAGGAAAAAGGGAAAAAATGAACGAATTTGGTTCAAATGCAGCTTGATGGTGTATTTTGGTGTGATTAATGATATATTGCAAGAAAAAATTGTTTCGACCAGAAAGGACCCATTTAAGGGGAGGAAATGGGCGAAAAAATATGTTTTTTGCATTTTTGAAGATATTGCATCTCTGACAGGGGTTACCAAAATGGCCCTTGGAATGCTTAAAATGTACATTTAACTTTGAAAAAAGCTCAAATTTTTTTTCAAAAAATTCCAAAAATTACTCTTGATACTGTCTACTATACCTGCCAGTTTGAAAAAAAATCCATTGAAAACTACCAAAAATAGAAATTTTTAACGAAAATCCACATTCAACTCCCCAGAAACGATTAGGGTTGAGATATCGAGCTAAAAAATTTGCCACGGGAGTTTTAGACAATAGGGACCAACTTCCACTGAATAATTTAAAATTAGGTGCTCAAGGCCAAATCACCCCTATAAATTCGGTTACGCTCTTTTGATTCAAATTCATCAACTGCAAAAAAAAAAATCATCGAACTTCAGAATCACAAAAACTTGTTTTTTGACAATAACTCGAATAAAAAGATCTATTTGTAGTTGTAATTGTTACTAATTTTGGGGCAAATTGGATCACTGTAACAAAAGATACTCCACTTCAAAGTTCAAAAAACGAGTACTTCTGATTTCGTAAAAATCAGCATGCAAGATAGATTATGGAAAATATTTCGAGAAATATTGATCAAACTGAAAATCTGATGATACTTGACCGATTGGAAATTTTCTCGGCTATAATCTTATTTCTCTTAAATTTTTTGCAAAATAGCTTTGTTTTCGTGTTACATGAGTAAATATGCGGATGCATCTGGAATTCAGGTCGATAAAATCTTGTTTTCGAGGGATAACTAAAGTAAAATGAAAGGAATTAAACTGAAATTTTTACAGTCTATTTGCAACCAGTTTTTACATTGTTGATAAAATATCATTGCGAATTATTTTACTTGTGCGAGAAATATTTGAATTGAAATTTCAACTTTTAAGTTCCTAACGCAAAAACTCGAGAATTAAAGTCAACAGATGGAGAGATAATATCATTTTTTGGTTCAAGTCAGTTCGGTGGAACGAAATTTATCGAGCTTAAGGCCCATAAAATTGCACTTTTTCACCACAACTCGAGAAATTTTCACCACATGTTTATAGCCGAAGAGAAAATTATAATACCACAATGGAAGAAAAGTCTATTTAAATTTTATGGTGTAAAAAAACCGGCTTTCACCTCACTCAAAACGAGTGCGAGTTGATTTTTATTAGCTATTTATGAAATATTGCAAATGCAAATACTGAAATATTAGGTAGGTACTTCATCTGGTGAAAAAGTGAAATTAAGCAGAAAATCGTTAAAAATGATAAAAAGAATTGAACATAGTTGTAATCGTTATGTTTCAAACAAGTTTTGAACTTGATTTTACTAGTATTACGAAGTGAAAATACTGGATGGTAATCCTAATCGCCATGCTCGATCAACTCAGACAATCAGACACCCTGTCCTTTTTATCCTTCCCAAAGAAATTTTAGAAGTATGGCTGCCCGATTAAAGGGGGAGTAATTCTTGCAGTCTCATTACCCCTGTATTTTGTCACGACCTTCTACACAATCTCGTTTCAAAATTTCGTGCAAAAAAAACGCCACAACAACGAATAAATTCAAACGAGAGAGAATTTCAAATGAACTAGGTAATTACATTGACACTGGAATTGTAGAGTGTACTAGGAATACTCGAATTACCCGGTTAAGAATACTTATTAAGAGACATTTGACGTGTTCGCGTGCCTGGACGTTACAATTAATACAGTAGCAAATAAACCTTAAGCTGTATAGTCTGACGTTTTCTCGTGTTCATAATTTAGTGTAATAATTGCAAGCGTTTGTTTTGGTAGCAATTTGGACACTTGTAAAAGGTATAATATTTGATACCTTCGATTACTCGGTGTCATTTTGATCGCCGGTCGACCGGTCGTGTATGAATTTTGAAATTTCGCGTTTTTAATAGTTTATAAGGTAATTAAACGTTGACGCTTATATTGCTAAGTAAACATTTACAGGTCGCATTTCTGAACGGGAACATCTGTCGCGTGAAATTGTCATTCTTTACCAAGCAATTTCGTATTTCTAATTGCCATTCAGTGGAAATTCGTCGAGTATGTTTCAAAATTCCAACCACCGCTACCACCACCAGCACCACCCCCTCTTTAAATGTATTATAATTCAACGACAAGACGTATTCGTGTACGAGACTCGAAACCACAAAATTTACTTGCTCGGTACAAATCACACCAGCGAGCAAAGCGTTAAAGCTATACAAACGCTTATTACCTGGGTACAACCTCAAATTGTAGCTGTTGAGCTATGCCACGAACGTCTGGAAAACGCGAATTTATTCAAGGATCGCGAAAATTACGAAAAAAAGTATCGAGATTTAGTCCACGTGCCACGTCACATACGTCAAAAAGCAGTCGGTGAAATTACTCGGCTTATATTGGCTTATCAAGCTTTGCAACGAAAGGCCACCTCTGGCAAGCTCGTATTCAAGAGCAAATATAAAGTAAAACCTATTTATATCGATGAAAATCTGACTATCGCGGGTGATGTATTCAGCCCGTTTAAAAATTTTACGTGGCATTTACATACCAAAGGACTTAATTACCTGTCGAGTCCCGAAGCTTCGTATAAAATCATATTGGCTGATAGGCCGATCAGCGTGACATACGCTAAATTAGCAGAAGCCTTGAATGATGAAGAGAAGATGGTTATTCGGTCTTATAAAAAGGATTTCTTAGGAATGTTTTTCGAAAATCAAGATGGAATAATGAAGCAAATATGGAAACGTAATGAAGATATTAAAAAAATCATGGTGCAGGAACGAGACGAATGCTTGGCTGAGTCCATTTTAAGGGCTGCTGAGGTTCCTAAAAAGTGGGGAGTAAGATTCTCCCGTGTCGTAGCGATTGTGGGTCGGACACATATCGATGGTATATTAGCAGAATGGATATCTCAATCGGAAATAGAACATTCGTGAAGAAATAAACAAATTTTAATATGGTGTTTTTTGAGAAATCTCGTGTTGTCGAACAAAGGTCGAAGTAATTAAAAAGATAGGTGAAGTACTGAGAATCGAAGAATAGTCCCTTGTAATTACAAGAGAGTCGAATTTGTACTTTTGGGTGTACCATTTTTACATCAATCGATCAATATGTCCACAACCAGAGGACCATCGACAAAAAAAAAAAAAATGCTGAGCAAAAAAATTTGGAAGAATTTTTTTTGAAAAACAACATGACTTGAAATTTTATTGAAAATTCAGATTTTCAAATAAGTTTTCTGAGAAAAATCAAAGTTCCTTGATTTTGCCGAAATTGCAGTATATGAGAGATATCGACTTGAAACTAATCCAGACGTGATTTTTGGGCCCCTAGGTTATCTTGAAGAGGTTGTGGATTCCCGAAATGGCGTCATTTGGGTATTTTTGGAAAAAAGGAGGAAAATGAACGAATTTGGTCCAAATGCTGGTTGATGGTGTATTCTGGTGTCATTAATGATATATTTCAAGAAAAAATTTTTTCGACCGGAAATGTCCCATTAAAGCGGGAAAAGTGGACGAAAAAATCGGTTTTTTGCATTTTTGAAGATGGCGCATCACGATATCAAGTTCTACAAAAATATGGGGTTGTACATCTAGACTAAGTACATAA